>OZ023214.1:18276325-18341245 GCA_963995525.1 Escarpia spicata | reverse complement strand
ACTAACCTAAGAATACCAACTGAAGTCTGACTACTCTGAAATATCCTAGCTATAGATGATAATGGAAAACTAATATATAAAATATATAATGTATCACTAACCGCACAGTCCAGAACCATCTCAGGTATTAGGCCGCGACGTTGGCTCACATTAAACGGTTAAGCCCTTCGTGTCGTACAGTCTCACAACACATGCGGGTGTCCGTCTTGCATGGCGCGGTCACTCTCCCTGGCTCAAACGGCTTCAGTTCTGTAACGTACAGTGGCTCATCTCTTTCGTACGTTTGTCCGTCTATGGCACGCTTGCCCGTCTCTGTTTCTCGCGGCTTTGTTTCTTCTCGCAGACGTCGCTTTGGCTTACAACGGCCCGTCTCTGTTAAGCGTGCCTACCCGTTTTTGGCACGCTTGCCTCTCTCGGTTGTTCGCAGCTTCGGTTTTCCCTCGCTAACCTTGTCTAGACCTCGCACCGGGGAAACATACACACGGCCCCGTGAGCGTTACGCAGTCCTGCCCATCCCAAATGGCTATATTCCCTTTTGTATCTGGTCGAGTCTGAGCCATGTATGCACTGCACAATGTCACAGTGCATCAACCTTGGCGACTCCCGGCGTACATAAATTCACAATGTAACACTTGTACCGTTAGAGAGCGTGTCCACACCTGTCTTTGGTTTTTATATTGGTCTTCAAAACATAACATGTGACCAGAAGTATTGCATTACTGAATATCGATGCATACCAACTTAAAATCACCCCCAACGTTTCTCTTTTACACAATGAGCTAGACCTAGCTGCTAATTAGTATACATGACAACCCCAACAAACAAATTGCGTAAGACCCCTCTGGGCCAATTATCTATATGTCATCCTTTACCATCCCCTAAATTATAATACCTCAAAATAAAAATTAAAGAAATATGTTCTGAAACACACAAAACATAGCAGAATGCTTCAGTTATATTTCCCTAATAATACTTTATCATGCATGAAGCAATTAACTTGAGAAGTTAAATTAATTAAATTATAAGTCATACATTCAATTAAAGGAAACCAATGTTTTTTCAAATTGAATTGTTGTCATTTTGAGATTGATAAATTTCCAATAACATGTTATGCATTCCCAACAATTTACATTTTTAAAGATTCTGATTACAAATACCTATAATTATGTACATCTGCTCGTACGGTTTAATACATGACATTCACATTTTTGTATTGGCCATTTTCTGAAAACAATATTTTGGACCATATTTTTACACAGGCAAAATATTTGTGAAAACTACACAAGATACAAAATTTAAATTTTCGTCAGTTATTAATTATGTGGAATGTTCCAGATGCAATGAGCTATTTCTGTTTCATAGCTGTGTTTTAGGTATTTGTAAACACGTGTCAACCGAAATACAAAAATACTTATAATAAATATACACCCGAGCAACTTACTATGAAGTCAGAGACAAAAATCACCTTATTGCGTTAAGTAACTTATCAACAAATAATAACTTATTGCAATTGCATGATGGTATTTGTTATCACCTAACCTAAATACTTTTGCCGTCGGAGCATACCTCCATAGTAACATAAATTGCTGTTGCCATGACAAATCAGCCAATGTTCACAATTCCAACAACCTTCACGCAATAACTATAATCTTCAAATGTTATGAAGACTTATTGGTATTCATCAAGATATGGCTTGCACTTACGCTAGGACCAGTAGCTAACTTTAAAAATAGTAAATCAACCTAAAGAATTACTGTCCTATTTTTATACAGTGTTTTCACGTCTTTCTAATTGTTGATTAACAGCACCCACGCACTCACGCACGCACACTTGCTCGCACGCACACACACACACACACATACACGCACGCACTGAGCCTATGTTATGGCATGTCATCTAGTTATGCGCAAACGTGATGCATGCATGCACGCACGCACGCACGCACGCACACACGGATCCTACAGTACTATAGGTTATGACCAACGCTACACGGGAGCACCCCCGCGCGCACACACGCACGCACAAATATGCACTGACACGCATATACTGACACACACACACGAACACACGGACACACACACATACACAACATACACACTATAAACCCCACACACACACACGTACGCAAGCACGCACACACGTGTGTGGGAAACAACTTGTTCCTAACATGAAATCGTTGGAATCCTACATCTAATCAAACGATCATTAACCAAATATAACTTACTGAGCTTTGTTATGAAATGTAATTCAACCAGCATTGTTGTACGTGTGTCCACGTGATCAAAGTAATTGTCACGTATTGCTGTTCTGCAGCCAATGTCGTCAGATGAATTAGAATACGCACATTGGCGATCCCGAATGGTAGGTTTCCACAGTGATAATGGTAGGTTTTCATGACTGTTAATATGCTTCCAGTAATGGTAAAATGTAATTTGTCTATGCTTCGTGATTGGTGCACTTTTTATATTCCGGAGAAGACCATAGAAGAACATAGTTTGTCAATAACGGATGTCTAGATGTACTTCCATCGGCCCATCAATACTAAATACACCACTGGCCTAATAATATTTCTATGAATTGATTAGATGCAACTTATTTTTTACAGAACAATTGCCCTTCGGTGATGTTGTTTTAGACGTATCCACGCTGTTCGCATTTTCATAATCAGTAGATAGTATGTGTTACTCATAATCGTCTGAGATAATTAATATTTTTAGACAACAAATATACACCGCTCCCTCATTTATGTTACTTAGAGTCCTTAATATTTAGTCCTGGATATTTTGTGGAACCACCCTTAATAAAAGAAGTTGCAATTTCCATGAAACCTTTGGTAGCATGCAGACATATTTCATTAACGGGAATCTACTGTATATAAAACCAATGTATTACTAATTTGTATTATCATTAATAATACGGACCCACAACTAATCAAACTGCGTTCAACCAATCATCGTTTATTAATTTCTCATAGACTGCGTTTGCAGACACACTTTGGCATGATCTGTTAGTCAGTCGCTACCGTTATACGTGTGTCCGTAGTGGCCACTTAGTTAAACGAATTGGTATTCTTTAATCATGTGAGACGGCGCTGCATGAAACAGAACTCATGACGTGGAAAGCATCATCGGTAGGTTCCGTAGAAATAAGGTAGATAGTTGATATGTATTGGTAGAGTTCCATGACAATGACACTATTAATGTTATTTATTTAATTTCCAACTGGCGACCCTTTAGCAGCGTTTATCAGTGTTTTTTGGGAGATAGCGGGTCCACAACAGATTGTCTCCATTCTCTGCGTGGCCTTATAGCACCTTGCTATACTTGATGGATTTCTCATAGTAGATGAGCTTTGTCATGATCTGTCAGTCAGTCACTACTGTCATACGTGTATCCATGTAGTCCACTTAGTTTTATTTATTAGTGTTATGTACTAAATTGACCACATTGTGAGAAATCTGGGGAAAGCACAATTCGTGGGAAGGAATGCCAGAACGTTTAGTTTCCATAACGACACTGGTAGATTTCCGTGGTGACTTATGTGGACTGATTATTCAGCGTATTTTCACGTATATTCACATATTAGATTGCCTGTTTGAAATCACGTTTTTAATATTATGAATGATAAAAGTTACAATTTCCCCCAAAACGTCACCTATTGTTAATATTTATCAGCAGTTTCGATTTCCTTGAATACTTTGCATTTGGCCATTACCCCATCATATGGCTACATTCAGAATGTTGAAACTAAGTGCAAGTCAATGGTTTGAATTTAGAAAACAATGCTTTATTGAGAATTTGGTGAAACTGAATATATCATTTTTCGAGGCTATATTTGGCGGAGATAGATCGTAGAAATTGGTGGTGTAGAAAAGTTGATATACAAGTGGAATTACTGATTGATAAGTATTATTCTTGCCTTAATATCATTCATAAAGTTGCAATAAACGTATATTGAGTAGCAGCTGTGCTTAAAGTTAGTTAGTTGAAGTATTTTAGAACACCTTAGTATAGTGAGTGATAATAGGGTAACTCACTTAGGCGGCTTAGCCTTCGATAAGTTGTAAACAAGATTTAACAAACCTGATTATGTGGTAGAATATATAGGAGATAAAGTAACAACCACCAAACTACTTACATAAGATAATATCTGTGTAAGCTAGTACTTGCTAGATATTTTGATTAGGTAGTATTGTTGTTAAAATTAAGCAAGGGCGATAGTCGGGCGGCGTAACCTAAATCAATAAAGCAGCCTAACATAACGTCATTGATTGTATTTAAATTAGGTCACTACCGGTAATGTTAGCGTTCGTGTTAGGATAAATAGTCGGCTGTGTAATTGAAATTGGTAACCTAAAGTGTGCTGTAGTACACAGGAAACAGTCTTTATAAAGACTAAGTTAGTTAAGTTATTAAATAAATTCTAATCGGGATATGGCGCCTTGCAAGCGGCAAGTCAAGGCAAAGCGACACTTGGTGTGCGATCACAGCCACAGCTGGGTAGATTTTGCATTGTCCGGGTGTGGAAAGTCATGGGCAGAAACCATGGAGGAAGGATTCACCTTTCAGTGCATTGGGTGTTGGAAGGTGGAGTGTCTGCAGAAGGACATAGTTAGGTTGACAGATATTGTGAAGGGAATGGAGATGGGAATTAGCAAGGAGGCAGGCCGAAAGGAGAGAGACGAGAATACTGCAAGACTGAAGGAGAATAGCAGTGGCAAGAAGACTGAGGAAAGGAGATTGAGAGGAGGGAAGGTGATTGGAGGGGAAGAAATTGGAAAATCGACAACAGAAAACGTGACAAGCGTGAAGGTGACAGGGAAGAAAGTGACCGTAGAGAAGGAGGGAGGGAAGATGGAACGGGAGAGGAGAGCGGAAAATGAGATGGGACGAAAGGAAGTGAGAGCAAATGTGATAGAAGAGAAGTCGATAAAAGGGACGCTGACAGGAGGAAAGGCGACAGGAAAGAATGGATCGGAAGAGAATGTGACAGGAGAGAAGACAACAGGGGGGAAAGACAATAACCAGACAGATGCAAACCGAAGAAGGAGCTATTCTAAGGCAGTGATTGAGGGGGCAATGAGGAAAGAGAGGGTGTTTATGGGCGACTCCATTATGAGAAAGACGGACAAGACACTGAGCGAGGGGAAGGACGTCGTTGTTTGTTTACCGGGGGCTAGGATTGAACATGTAACTGACAGGGTAGAGAAGGTATTGGGACATGGCAAGGGGGGGGGTCAATACTGGTACATGTAGGAACAAATAATGCAGACATGGAGGGAACATCTGCGATAGTACAGAAGTATAGACAGTTAGTGAGGAAGCTAAAGAAGACGAGAGTTGAACAGGTTATTTTGTCAGGAATTTGGCCAGTAATGGGAGGAAGGGGGGCAATGTACAGAAACTGCAAGAGGATGGCGATCAATGCACTAGCTGAGCAGATGTGTGAAGAAGAAGGGGTGGGATTCACATATTTATGGGGATACTTTGTTGGGAGGGAAGATATGTATATGAGAGATGGCCTCCATCTTAGTGGAAAGGGGGCAGCAGTTTTCTCAGAGAACCTGCTGCAATCTGTTGACAGTGGGACAGGTTGCATCTATTTAAACTAGATTCGCAGGGGGGACTCACAGAAAAGCCTGAAAATGGAGGCATAGATAAAGACAGCACAAATAAATCAGCAAATAACAGTCTGGAAAACTCTTCTGAAGCTGGATATAAATGTTTTTGTTTAAATGCAAGGGGTATATTAAACAAAAGAAATGAACTGAACATTATGGTAGAAGATATTGACCCTCATATAATAGGTATAACCGAATCCTGGACCACCAGCGATATAACAGATGCTGAATTGGGACTGACAGGATATGTAAAGTTTAGGAAAGATAGAATAGGAAGAAAGGGAGGCGGAGTTATTTTATATATTAAATAATCTATTCAGGCTTATGAAATAAAATTAGAAAGAGAAGCAGATTGCGAAGAAGCTGTTTTGTGTAACATAGTTACAGGAAACTCAACGTTAACAGTTGGGTTAGTTTATCGAAGTCCAAACATAAGCATAGAAGAGAAAGAAAAAATACAAAACGCTATAAGGGAAGTAAGCAAACGGGACTGTATTATCATGGGGGATTTTAACCATGGGCATATACAATGGAAATCTCTACAGAGTATGGGGAGAGAGGACCACAAGTTTTTAGTTTTAGTTCAAAATACATTCCTTTCTCAACATGTGCTAGAACCAACCAGGGGTGAGAATGTGTTAGACATAGTTTTGTCCTCACAGAATGAATTAGTTGACAATGTCAAGATATGTGAGCCACTGGGGAGTAGCGATCACAACCAGATACATTTTACCATCAAAGTAAAACCAGAAAGGAATAGTAAAAAGCAGTATAGGAGAAATTTCCACAAAGGAAGGTATAAGGACATGAGGAAATATTTAGCAAAGATAGACTGGAATAAGACACTGACAAATAAGACGGCAACAGAATGCTGGAATATATTAAAGAGTGAAAGTAAGTGCATAGTCGATAAATTTGTACCCTTCAAAAAACAAGGAAAACGGTCCAAAAAGAAACACTTATCGAAAGAAGCCATTAGAAAAATTAAGTATAAACAAATGATGTGGAAGTCATATAGATGTACTGGAAATGATGAAGACTACAACAGTTATAAAGAAGCACTTAACCAAGCTACAGCTGAAATTAGAAATTCAAAGAGAAGCTATGAACAACAATTAGCTAGTAATATAAAACATGATAGCAAGAGTTTTTATGCGTATGTTCGAAGCAAACAGAAATTTCAAGATAAGGTCGGTCCTCTAGAAGATAGTGCTGGAAATATAATATCAGAAGGATTCTTAATGGCAGAAGACCTGAATGAGTACTTTAGTTTAGTGTTTACCAGGGAAGATATTAGTTCACTGCCAATACCAGAGGCTAAGTTCAAGGGGGCAGATTCAGACTATTTAGGACCATTAATTGTAACCCCGGAAATGGTAGCTAAGAAAATAAGGGCTATGAAGGATAATAAATCACCTGGAGTGGATGGTATTCCACCCAAACTACTATTGGAAATTGTAGAACAAATTAGCATACCGCTTGCAACAGTTTTCAACTTGTCATTAGAAGAGGGAGTGGTTCCTTTAGAATGGAAAGAAGCAAACATTATACCGTTATTCAAAAAAGGTTCGAGAAACAAGTCAGAGAACTATAGACCAGTGAGTTTAACATCAGTGATTTGTAAATTATTAGAAAGACTAATTAAAGATCACATGGTGGATTTTCTTGTTAAACAAAACTTGATAAACCCATCTCAACATGGTTTTTTTAAAGCGAGGTCATGCTTAACAAATATGTTATGTTTTTTGGATTTTCAAAAAGCTTTCGACAAAGTGCCACATCAAAGATTACTGCTTAAACTAAAGGCCCATGGCATAGGAAATGGTATAATAAACTGGATAGAACAATGGCTGATTGACAGAAGACAACGTGTAGTAGTTGATGGGGAGGCTTCAAACTGGAAATTGGTATTGAGTGGGGTACCACAGGGATCAGTATTAGGTCCTATATTATTCTTAATATATATCGACGATTTGGATGATGAAATAACAAGCAAGGTGTTGAAATTTGCGGATGATACAAAAGTGTTTAGAAGGTTTAAAAGTGATGGAAATAGACAGCATTTACAAGAAAATAAATTAAATAATTAATAATAAATTATTATTAATTATTTAGTCCTGACGAAATGAGTCGGATGTACAAATTTGTCGAACGTCAGGAAATGCCAAAATGTGTTGCAACCGCAACATTTACGATTGTGCGTTTTTTCAATAAACTTGGTCCTTAATATGTCTGTTATCGACTGACGTCGCTATTTTTGTTAAATGTGCGTTCATTTGCTGTTTATAGAGTAGTTTTGTGATACCTGTGTAAAAGGGCATGCATGAATTCGCTAAAACAAAGCCGAAAACGCAACATTTGTAACGCAGTTTTTCGCGGAAATTGTGGGCTGTCCCTCAACATTTTGATACCGCCAGAGAGCGCTGGATGTCATCTTTCTAAATATAGTGAGGCCGCCGTGACCTGGTTTGAATTTAGCCAATAGGAGGGCTTGACGTGCGAGCTATAATGTAAACATTTGAAGCCTTGTTGCTAGCCGCGTGACTAATGCTACTGCTGTCATTGGCTGCGCAGCTGCGGCGCATGCGCATTGCGGCTTTCTTTGCCAGTCTTTAAAAATGGCACTCGAGTTAGCGAGGTTGATTAATTGCAATGTGGCGGATTCCGATAAAGAAAAGATCGATAGTTTGTTGGAGGAGTACAGTGTGGCAAAGGTGACGAACCAGACTCAGATTCAGAAGTTTGTAATAGCAGGTCATCCGACGAGGATGACCATTTTGATGACCGAAGGAATGACTTCGACGATGCCATGGAACTTGGAAGTGGCTGCTGAGTCTGAGGACATAGTTTTTGACTCGGTGGACGAAGAACTGGCCAAAGTTTCAGGTATGCATGCTATCGAAGTGTATATTATATACACTATGAAATTATTATTTGAATACCGTCTCACTGTCTGTGGTTCGTTATATTTATATGAACAGTGGCACAGGCCATTGTCATGATTGTATCTGGATAAATAATTGTGCACGTTATCAGGCCATCAGGGTGAGATCATGACAGATTACTAATTAATTAGATCGTTACTATAACCAAGCCTAATAGACTATGCTAATATGAGTTTCATAAAACTGGTGTTAGTCAGGGCTTGACATAAAGAGTAAATTAAAGTTGTGACTTTCTGTGATATGGAGGAATGATGTCAGACATACTGATACACCACTGCACTGATAGTAGGATAGGTTTATTAATTCCTTATCATTATTATTATTATTAATGTAGCCTAAATTTCCATTTGTGTCTACAATAATGTTTTTGGCATAACTCTTAAAAAAACAGATACTTTACGCATTTCAAAGGGACATAAAATGATATTGCATGTCATGGCAATGTTTTTTTAATGTGCATCATAACAAGGCACTGGACTATTATGATTGGCCTTTTTATAAATGCATATGAAATTATATTTGCCGTTTGTGGACGTGCCTACCATAACTGGTCGCATTTTACAGGAACACCTGCGAGTTGTTGACATGGCCAGGACATTCTACAACGGGATGGTGACAGCTGCCAAGCAGACCTGCAGCGAGATGAAACTGGTGGAGTTCAGCAGGAGTGCTCCCTGCAGCCGGCAGATCTCGATGCACTACAGTTTCGACTTTGCGCAGCAAGTTCACCTGCCGAGTGACCCTCTCCAGCCAGGCCCCATGTACTTCCTGGTTCCTAGAAAGTGTGGCATATTTGGGGTCTGCTGGGAGGGGCTCCCGAAACAGGTGAACTTCCTGATTGATGAGGCCCATCTCATTTCGAAGGGGTCGAATGCTGTTGTGTCCTACATACACTACTTTTTTGAGTGTTTTTGGACTGGGTGAGACCACTGCCGACCTTCACTGTACAAAACAAGAACTGTTTTGTCCTGTGGTATTGTGCATGGAGGGTCCCCATTGGTCTCCACCAGCCCATCACACTCAACTTTCTAGTTGTGGTACACACAAAGTTTGCCCCTTACGCTTGCTTTGGGCTTCTCAAGCGGGTATTCAAACGCCACGCAATATCGTCGCTGACTGAGCTCGAGTCTGTGGTGAATGGGAGCGCCTGTCTGAATTCCACCCAGTTGGTTGGCAAAGAAGACGGCACATCCCTCGTCCCTGTGGCAGACTGGCAAGCACACCTCCATCCCCACTTCAAGGCACTGCTAGGCATCAAGAAGTACTTTCACTTCAGGTACATTCAATGCTATCTATTTATCCCAGTAGTATCCACAATATCGTTTAATAACATAAAATTAAAGGAAATAAATGCTATGAATGCTAAATAAGGCTTTATATAAAAGGGTTATCGTCATAGGTGAGTTGGTGTGTTCATAAAAAATGTTTGTTTATCGTTACTTTATTTACACGATTACAATAATTGTGTTACTTGACCCTTATAATGTATGCACGGCTGATACATTGATATTTTGCATCCATCTTTTTTGTGTTTGTCTAATATAAAACCAAGGAAAACATATTTGCCTGTTATGACAACACTCGCAGATGTTCCTGTGAAATGCAACCATTATGCCTGTATGCAGTGAAAGATGATAAACAATTATTTAAACTGTGTTAAACACTGTTCACAGGTTTGATGCAGCCAGCCCAGGCATGGTCTTTGTAAAGACAACATGCGGCAGCCCCGAAGAGCGCTTCGAGTTCCTGGTTTGCAGTGATGCCTTGCTGCTTTCTGCACCACCAGTCGCCATCAAGCCACCCGGCCTCAGTCACGACCGCCAACACTACCTCCTCACAAACATTCGTCCATTTGTGAAGGACCTGTATAAGGACGTGCTGTGTCCAAACCCCTCTGAGAGGGAGGATGCCCCCATGGCGGGGCCCTCCACAGCTCCCGATGCTGTCGCATCCACACCACGCAGAGGAGGTATTCGTGGCCTAGGTCGCCGTCCTCGCCAGCCTTCGCCATCGCCTTCTCCGACCGAGGCATCTGAGAACTCGTGGTAGTCCTGGCAGGGGACATGGCAATGCTGGCAGGGGTCGTGGTGGTGCCAGTGTGGGAAAATGAGAATAAACTCACTGACTGGTTTTGTGAGTCATATAAACTTGCAGCAGTTTTCTTTTGCAGGTTTTGTTTGTAGCAGTGAGCTTCACTTATTAGAACAATGTCAGTTTATAAATAAATGCATTTACCCGACAAACCAGACTGTTTTTGTGTGTGCTGTAAAATAAAATAAAAACACCACTCCACTAGTATACATAGAACAGTCTTTTGCTCATAACTTTTTTAATATCCCATACATTTTGTTCATATTTTCAGATACTTAACAGGATATCACTATCTAAGATGGTGCAGAATTTCAAAGAAATCCGTTAAGGGTAACTAAGGTACTTTTCAGTAAACGTACCAAAACTTCAAACGGCTTTTTCTCAGTTTGAACATTTCTACCCCATATGTGCTCATTGTGACATAACTTCAGCTAGGATTACGCTACGCCCACAATATATGTACCATGTTAAAGCTGATTATATGCTCTTTCCAACGGTATATATAACTCAATATTTTTAAATTTGTACATGTGACTCATTTCGTTAGGACTCGACACCGTCTGATGATCTTGACAGGTTGATCAAATGGTCTGAAAAGTGGCAAATGCTGTTCAATTTTGGGAAATGTAAATGCCTCCACACAGGACATGGGAACGAAGAAGTAGAATATACAATGAGGGGTACTGTACTAAGTACTACTGTAAAAGAAAAGGACTTAGGGTTAACCATTAGTGCTGATATGAAGGTTTCAGAGCAGTTTCAAAGGGAAATCAAATCATTGGATTAATTAGGCGAAACATAACGTATAAGGAAAAAGAGCTAATAATACCGCTGTACAAAACAATAGTTAGGCCTCATTTAGAATATTGTATTCAAGCGTGGAGGCCATATCGCAGGAAGGACATAGATATGCTGGAAAGAGTGCAGAGGAGAGCAACTAAAATTATACCAAATCTGTGGGATCTTAGTTACGAAATACGCCTAAAAAATGCGGTTTAACAACACTAGAGACCAGGAGATTGAGAGGAGATCAGATAGAAGTGTTTAAAATATTGAAGGGTTATGAAAATATTTATAGAAATATGTTTTTCTCAGTTAAGAAAGATAGAAGGACTAGACGACATGAACTTGCATTAGCAAAGGAGCAGAGTAGATTGGATATAAGAAAGTTTTCATTTTCACAAAGGACTGTAAATGAATGGAACAGATTACCTGCTGATTGTGTGGGTGCGTGAATATGTTTAAAAATAAAATTGACATACCTCAGACGGGCGGGATACACATAGATAAAAGGGTCGGACTTTCGATAAGCCAAAGTGCTTCCTTGTCCACCTGCCACCTAGAGTTAATTCTCTGGGTGGCAATCTTGTTAAATCTTGTTAAATCATGTAACATAGAAGAAATAGTCATTGTGAAAACATTATTTTGAAAACATTGTGAAGACATGGTCTCAATCGTTTTATTTAAAACATTGGAAGAATCGTAATATTATATGGCAAAAAGGATGTGTATTTACGGGATTTTTTTCTTCTAGCTGATGTTTGGCCGCAGACATATTTAAGAAAAAAAACTTGTTGGTCAAACTACCGTCCTGACGAACGCTTTGAAATCGCCTTAAATAATGTGATATCTGCTAATACCGACCGATATTTCAAAATGGATCAGAGAATAAAGACCTGCCTACCATGACGGAATCATTACGGAAATTTACCTCAGATTACGACATTACGGAAACTGCCGCCCGATTACGGGAATACATATATCCGACAACAGAAAATGAAACACGTTAAACAATTGCTAAATCTGTAAATAATGCAGCTCGAGAAGTCCTGCTGAAAGTGTCATCATTCACTTGTTACAATTTATAAACAAATATTTAGTCCACAGTAAGTTCTACAAAGTCAGTACGGTGACGTCATCCAATGCGCCTGTGTACAATGTTACAACTTTGAGTGCCATCTGTCTGCTGATGACTGCCGTGGCACGTGACAGTGGCACTTGAGCATATTATCATGTCTGCATATGTCAGTCAACAGCAATTTAATGCGGCCAAAATATCAGTGTCATTAATGCGCGTCTAGACATTAATAAAATATACATGTGCGGAATTATATAATGGAAGAAATAAATTAAGATGATGTTAGGTAGAACTATTAAATTACATTAAAGGAACTAAAACAAGGGGTTAGCTAAAATCCGTTTTCCATGTGTACACAAAGTTTAACATTGTTTGTAACATTTGAGAACATTACAAAATACAGAAAAATACATTTGTAGCATAAATTCGATTTAAAACCCGCGGAAAATTAACATTTAATGAACTAGGCGATCACGTGGTATCGTCACGTCGCATATGACATATACTCGCATCAGGCCGATCCTTTCCATGCATTCAGAGCATGTTTACAAGGATAGCATTTGGGTCGAAACGAACGGCAGTATGAGTTACTGTACGATATTCCGATGTAATACAAACACTAGTCACCATAAAGGAACAAGCAGTTATCTTACGGTTCCGCGTGAATCCAATTTTATTCAAAACAATGAATGCGAATGGGCCTACAAGTCGACCAGGTTTCGGCTTTCGTTGAGCTACGGCTCGTTTTTAGAATAATTATATCGATAGCAAACCCACGGGAGATAATCTACACCAATAAACATACATAGCAAATATATATTGTATCCAGCTACAGAAAGTAACGTGTATAATTGCATAATATCATCGAATATCGATCTATAAATGAGGAGTTGTACAATAATTTATTATAACAACTTAAATCAGTCAGTAAATTTCCATCGATGTCGGTAGCTCAGTTGGTAGACGGGTTGGTTTCGTATCATTTATTTTACAATCGGGCGACGCCGGTTCAAGCTTGCCACCAAACCATTGATTTTCTTGACACTTTTTTGTTTATGTTTTCACGAAATAATATAAACCAAATAATTTTTTAATTATGATGCACTGTTTGTAAATATTGTTTTAATTTGTTGTAGTAATTATTTATTCGCCACAAAAATGAATATAAGTATGGTAATTATATATAACGATGTTTCTAAATTGTATTTATCCAGACAAGTGTAATGTAATAGATATATAATGTATTACTGTTATGTATACATTGTACGGTAATATATTGTAATTATATATGTGAAAACAAATTGTGATTTGTCTGGATAAATAAAATTGAGAAACATCGTTATATATAATTACCATAGTTTCCTTTTTGTGGCGAATAAATAATTATTTAAAAAAATTAAAAATATTTACAAACAGTGCATCATAGTATACAAATTATTTGGTTTATATTACTTCGTGAAAACATAAACAAGAAAGTGTCAGGAAAATCAATGCTTTAGTATCAGCATTGAACCGGCGTCGCCTAATTGTAAAATAAATGGCAAGAAACTCGCGCGTCTACCAACTGAACTACAGACGTCGATGGAAATTTACTGACTAATTCAAGTTGTTATGATAAATTGTACGACTCCTCTTTCATATATCGACATGCTTGTGATATTATGAGATTATACACGTTATTTTATGTAACTGGATACAATATCTGTTTGCTTTGTATATTTATTGGTGTAGATTATTTCCCATCAGTTGCAATTGATATAATTATTCTGAAAACGATCCGGAAGCTCAGCGAAACCAAAACCTGGTCAACTTGTAGGCCCATTCGCATTCATTATTTTGAATAAAATTGGATTAATGTGGAACCGTAAGTTTACTGCTTGTTTCTCTATGATGACTAGTGTTTGTATTACATCGGAATATCGCACAATAACTCATTATGACGCTCGTTTCGACCCAAAAGCTATATCCTTAGAAACATGCTCTGAATGCATGGAAAGGGTCGGCCTGATGAGAGTATAAGTCATATGTGACGTCACATATGCATATTCGAAAATGTCCGGATGCACAGCATATAATGTGGACTTTCTAATTCATTTTTATTTTTTATTTTTGTGGCTTGGTGGACATGAAAATAGATAGCAAGATGTAATATAATATCAATTCAAGCAATAGGTGTTTTTATTCCCTTTAAATAGTTATGATTTTCTGAAAGTTATGAATATAATTATAAAATGTCTTAGAAGATTATAAAATTAGTATTATAATTGTTGTAATTGCAATATAAAACTATCACATTTTGATTAAAAGGTTTTATTTGAATATAACAATTTAATTTTGTAATTGACTGTTAGTAATAATTATAATGTTTCCTGCTGCGTGTTGTCAATTTAGAAACTCGTTGGATGATTATTGGCTATTAACTGGTGCTGTCTTTCTCACGGTGATACTCCACAGACGTAAACACGTGTGCATGTCTGGCCATGCATGCACTTTGACAGCTGTAATTAACACAATGTAACTTATTGGATGTTGCTTAACAAGCATCCCTTTGAAGTGCTAACCAACGACCTTAAAAACCAATTCGTTTGCCCATCGTCAAACCGGTTCTTTTAGGTCCAGATGTGTAATGTATGAATAGTTTAACTAGTGTGCACAGTCGGTTTAATAAAATAATGCGTACTTGTTTTTTAATCGTCAAAAAAAGATATGTCGTTACACCGGGTATAGCTGGTGAAAGCCAATTACGCTGTCGACCTCCTGCGCCATTTCGGGCACATGCTTTACGCGAGATCGGCATTCGAAAACAATAACAACACACGTGCTTTGGTGTATCAAGATGAAGATTCCAAAGTGGTTGTATGAAGGTACGTATTACACTATCGCGTAGCCGTGTATTAATTCAACGAGAATTGCAACTTGCGAACGTCTACACTCAACTCGAGGCTGACTCTTAACTTCTAACTCTAACTAAGCCAGTCACCATATCAGCCAGAGATTAAAGTAGATACTGTGACAACTAGCATAATATTTGATATGTATTGTGTTTGGTCATGCAGGATCTTGTTAATAAGCTATATTATTGCGACAATACATATAGAGAATAGATGACGTGAGGCTGCGAAATGACAAATAACATTGGTTTGGCAATAGGCCCCTGTTGATCGTGCAAGTAACTTAGTCAGGGAGCATCCGTAATTTCGTGCAACAGAACGTCAAACACGGGATTATAATATTGGTGATCATAATTATTAAAACAGTGTTTCGTGACTAACGTTTTGATACTATTACTGCAGAATGTTGTTGATTTGCATTGTATTTTATGCAAAATAATCACGATTTTTATACGGCAACCATGATGGTGATGATGATTTTATTCAATATAAAAATGTAAACGTGTAAATACATAAAATATAAATACAGCTAAAGTACACCGTATATAAGGATTACACAAGAAAATGCTCGGCCTTGTTTCCATTGTGGTCCTTGGTGCCTGGCTATAGTCTATGTAACTGGTATCCTGTGATACCTTTTAGCCGACATATGCCAGTTATTCTTGTGTATTTACAAATATGTGTATATATTCTTACCACAGCCATATATGAATGCATAATACGTACCTTGAATTATGATGTCACTAGAGGCCACACCCAAGAATGGGAATGAGAGGAGGCAGAAGAGGGGCTAAGACGGTCACCCGGGCCAGGCAGACAGAGGGAAGATACATAGTCTGCAGGAGGCACACATTTGATCTATCCAGGTAATTAAAAATGTATAACAATCAACCACGTATAAGTTATCAACACATTTTAATGTGCACATTTAAATGTACATTTGTTTTCATATACATTTTAATAATAACATCTTGGACATGGAAAACTAAGTTGACTTCTGCACTTCTATATTATACCCACAGTGTATCAACACAGACATATTAATACACCTTTAAAAAGTATTTAGCATATGGCGATGACTCAGAAATAAGTTTATAAAGTAAATTATTAATTTGTGAAGAAGGTAGACGTACATATTATGAACCTTTATAATACTTGACGATGAAAATATACTGTCATACAATAACATCTCATTTTGTCATTTCCAACATTCACCTTGACCATTCAACCTCAGGCCGAACCTTAAAATGTCAAACATGAATATGTGTAGAGTTACACATGGCAGACACTGACATGAATTGGTATACTGAAAAATATATATATATATAAATGCGCATTACTGATTGCTAGAATTAAAATCAGTCTATAATATTGACTAAGATCAGGCACCACTGTTATGAAATGAACAATGTTAAATTCATGTAATGACAAAGAACACCTTGTAAAGAAAAATAGTTAAAATTTATCACCATTTTTTACAAAGAGCATATTCTACTAATGTCTGCATGCTGTATCAACCTACCCAATCCCTTCCCCGCTGCCATTTTTCTTGTGAAATGTTACAGGTCACACATGAAGCATTATTTTATATTTACTGATTATAACAATGAACACTGCATAATTATTTACTCCCAACACTACAATGATACCTGTTTTATGCTTTTGTTTACAGGAGATTGGACTAGTGTGCTTAGTACCACTAGTTCTCCAAGTTAACATGGCATACTTAGCAGTTGTATTTGTTCAGGATGTCTGACAAGATTCTACAGCCATGCAGCCTGCTGCATATTAACGGTTTGTCATGTGAATATCCACCGAGTGATCCCAGTTGTGTCGTGTGTTGCATCCGTAACAGATTCCCCAGTGCCGATAGGGTGTACACTGGCTTCCACAAACGACTGACTGGAAACCAATGTAGAATGCAGGTTGCTCGACATACGAATATGGTGACGCATGATTAGCTCTGGAATTGGTGATGGAACGGTGCCATGGTCGGGGAGATATGGCATGAGTCTTCGGGCAACAACTCTTGACGCTGTGAGACAGGTTCAGTGTCGAGCATTCTTCGGTGAACTACATCGGTTTGGATATCGATGACATCACTGTATGTATTCGCTGTCTTCGATGGTACTGCATACCAGCTTCTTGACATTTTGTTGTACATCCGCATCTACCTATACCGGAGACAAAGTGACAATTAGCATGGCTCTGACATGTATGATATTTTATATGTGACGACACATTTATCAAAAGTCAATAATACACGGTATTTGTATTTAATTCAACTTTAACTTTTAGCAGTGTCCATACAAAATTCATCAATTATCCAGTTAAAGTGGTAGGGTTTCAACGTCTTTGTAGTGCTGATAGTCAGTGGCAGCCAGCTGAGTTCTTGCAACATAAACCAGGTAATTGTTATGTACAACACACGCTTGTGATGAAGTAATGGTATTAAAAGCCTTTTCAAATGTCTCAACAACAATCTGTTGATACAGTGACAGCAGCATTTTACTTGTTTACGTTCTCGATGTATCATGAGGACTGTTATTATACTTTACATGCCACGTTTCATATTTCTAAATTGTTCTTTTTTATCACTGGTTTATATTTTCATAAATAATTTACATCACATTTTAACTTCGCATGATGATTATACACCTGTACACATTGTACTAATTATGTTATAAACACCACTTGAGCAAAGTTAGTTCTGATATGGTGTAGTATCCAGTCCTCAGGATTGGTCAAAGCGCTTTACACTTTACTCCCTGGCAGACCTGTTAAATCGAACACCATCTCGACTTATGTGGGAAGCATTCAGCCACACAGAAATTAATATGCGAAAACTATTCATACAAAAATATCCACCGCCGTCTGTAGCCGTACTCTTCATACAGCTGAGTAAACCTGAGCAACGTAGCATGTAGTGATTGTACATGTAATTCTCAGTCACACGGTGATGACCACGACTAGTCTAGTCACTATTATTTACGACTTGTAAACATACCAAGCATTGCATAAACTATACAATTTTCGAATTTTATATCATATTGATGTTTTTTTTAAGGAATAAATTATGATTCATTGTTAAAAAAACAATTATGATTCATAATAATTTTTTTTTCTTCATTTGATTACATTAGTTCAACTAAATCTCTTCCTAAGTAATTTTTTCTCATTGGTTTATATTTTATGGGCATGTGATATTAGAAATTGTTTAGTCACTAATTTTGTGAGTTGTAAACATACAAGGCATCACGTGTACTTGTGTTGTTTATTGTAACAAAGAATCTTGATAAAAGTAACTGTTTGTTTTTTATATGTACCTGACATTTGTTTAACCTCATCCTAATTTTGTTTCTATTGTTGCTTTGCATTTTATGTTCATGTGATGTGTATGTGATATTAAACATTATACACATCAAGTGCAGTGATTGTACATGTGGTTGTATTGTACTTTTCATTATTTTGTAGTCGATCTCATCAAATAGTTTCAATAACATATTTTTATTTTACATTGTCTTTATTTTAATTCACATGCATTTCTAACAACACTATGCAATTTAATGAGGACACCCATTACTGCAAAATCTTTATGCACACAAACAAAACTATCACAAATAGGGGTGGATCCAGAAATCGAGTCTGGGGGGCACAAAAACCTCCACTGGCAGCCGAACCAAATGGTGTAGTTTAAATGTTGTCGCAACCGCGCTGCCATAACTTCGCTGGAGTGGTGATATCGGAAGACTCCATAACTCCAGGTCTAGGGGGCACGTGCCCCCAGGCCCGCCTGGATCCGCCTATGACATACTTGTTTATTGGTTGTATTTATACTTTTGATAAAAGTTTTGGTGACAGAGTAATGAGTACCACATTTGGCTACACTCGTTTACCTGAAGATGCAGAGCTTGGACGCATACATCTGCATTTGGTGTTGACACACCTCGAGTTCTGAAAATATGGTACATGTATTAATAGTCAGCACTGATTGTTTCTAACAATAACCATTTTAATGTACTTGCAAAAGTTGCAATGCAATGAAAGACCACTTGTCAAATACAACCAATGCCAACGGTCAAAAGCTATACATCTATCTATCTATCTATCTATCTATATATATTTATATATATATATATATGTTATGTGCATTAATTCATTGATGGGCGCAGGTTTTCTGAACATAACAGAACTCACAGAAGGGGCAATAAAAAAACCTGGTGAAACTACTGGAATATTCTTGTCCTTGTAAATAATTAAATACCAACACTACATACAATTACAATTGAATTCAAATAACATTTTGTCAGATAATAGTAATTTTTTATTTAAAAGTAATAGATTAGTTAAATTACTATTACATTACTGTTATTAGTAAATTATGTGCATATTGTGTTTGTTCAATCTATTACTATTAGTGCAATAATTATAATCGTTACGGATCATTTATAATGCATTTGCACTATTCTATTATCCCAAGCATACTTATAATAATAATCTTTATTGATACATAATGTTAAGTATAGCACAGATGTAGCGGTAATATGAAACATGTATACATTACGTAACAAATGGAACGAGGCAACACATTGCTTGTGTTCCTTATTCATGTAATATTTGAAATGAAAACTATGATTCGTGTCAAAAAAAAACTGAACACCAGGTACATCTTAACATGACAACATTATACGAGTACCGTAACACTGAACACCAGGTACATCTTAACATGACAACATTACACGAGTACCGTAACACTGAACACCAGGTACATCTTAACATGACAACATTATACGAGTTCCGTAACACTGAACACCAGGTACATCTTAACATGACAACATTACACGAGTACCGTAACACTGAACACCGGGTACATCTTAACATGACAAAATTACATTAAAGCAGCATTTAACATATGTTTGCTAGAATTAGACGCTTGGTCCTTTGTTTGAACATATGAAGAGATGTACAATATTGTAAATAGTTATTTGTAATAAATGTATTCCAGATTTTAGGACCAACATAAGCCAAAGACAGTTGTCTACAATTAGTCTTGCAGTATGGTATTTTATATGTTACTTCCTGCCTTGTATTATATTTATGTGTGGATATTTGCAGGACAAATACATCATGATATATATCTGGCAACATACCCCTATTATGCTTGTACATTAGAATACAGCATAAATATTTATTTACGTCATAAATATTCATTATTTGATAAGATGTAAATAAAGGCTGCGTATGATCAATAAATCCTACATGACTTATTACACGCAAAACTCGTTTTTGGAGTAAATGAATTTTAGCAAGGTATATATTCGGGGCCCTTCCCCAGACGACATTACAATAAGTAATATATGGGTATATAAACATGTAATACAGGTTTAACAATGATTTGTTATCTAATTTGTTTGTCACCTTTTTTATAATACCAATATTCTTAGAAATTTTATTTGATATATATTTAATGTGTGTGCTCCAATTCAATGTATTATTTATAAGCAAACCCAAAAACTTTATCTCATGTACAGTGTTAATTTGTATGCCGTCTATACAAATGTTATTACACCTCTCTCTTATACTGATCGTATTACTAAAGGTCACTGTGTGAGTTTTCTGTATATTTAAAGAAATATTTTTTTTATTTCAGAGTTCAGAACATTTTCCATTTCATCTATATTGTTGCCTTGTATAAAGATGCTCGTGTCATCAGCAAACATAATGGTAAATGTTGTGTCAGATAAATCATTTATATAGATAAGAAAGAGTAAAGGTCCCAGAATTGAACCCTGCGGAACACCACATGTTATGTTTTTAAGGGGAGATTTTGTTCCATAGAATTTTACTCATTGTTGTCTGTTACTTAAAAAGTTACGAATCCATTGGAGTATATTTCCTCTGATTCCATAATGTGTTAATTTTCTCAATAATATATTATGATTAACGGTATCAAAGGCTTTGGCTAAATCCAGAAATAACCCAATTACGTGCTCTTTGGTATCAATTGCCTTACTAATTTTGTCAATTAGCAGTGAAATAGCCATATCAGTGGAATATCCTTTCCTAAATCCAAATTGGGAATTAGACAAGATGTTATGTTTCATTATGTAATTCATTAATCTATTGTACATTAATCTTTCATAAACCTTTGAAAATACAGGCAAGACAGAAATAGGCCTGTAATTATTAATTAATGATGTATCGCCATTTTTAAAAACAGGAACTATATCAGCTATTTTTAGTTGATCAGGAACATATCCTTGATCAAATGATAAATTTACAATGTAACTTAAAGGATCAAGTAGGTTGGAGAAGGCCTGTTTGACAATAATAGGTGTTATGCCATCCCATCCAGGACTAGAGTTTTTAAAATTCTTAATAATTCCCTTTATCTCATCTGGTGTGGTTGGCGACAAATACATTTAATTTTTATAGACTCCTTGGAGGTAGTCATCAGGTCTCTCTGATATGACTGGTATTTTATCAGCCAGTTCTGGACCTATACTTGTAAAATATTCATTAAATGTATCAGCTATGCATTTTTTGTTAATTTACCGTCAATTAGTAATTTGTCATTAGATAAAAATGCTTCCTTCCTTCATATAATACTCTTTAAGACTATCCAAGTTTTTTTTTAATTACCCTTGTGCTGTTGAAGCTCATGTCGATAGTATTCTCTTTCTGCTACAGTAATAAGACAATTTAATTTATTTCTATATCTTTTATAATTAGTTTCATTGAAGACAGTCGGTTTTTTCAAGTAATACATATACAATTTGTTTTTAGTTCTAATGGAGTGTCGGAGTCCCATAGTAATCCACGGTTTATGTTTTCTTTTCCTAATAGTTGTGTTAGCTAACGGAAATGAATTATTGTATGCAACTAATATCTCATTAATGAATACAGAATAACATTCTTGTGGATCTCTGCATGCATAAACGTCATCCCAGCATATTTTATCTATACTCTCTTTGAATGTAGCAGTAGTCTGCGCATTATATATTCTAGTCGCTATTGTCATTTCTACCTTTGTGCTATCAGTATGTTTAGAGAGCAAAAATATTGGTATGTGGTCAGAAATATCTGTATATATTATTCCATGCAATTGATAATTTGCACCAATTAAATCATTGCTGTATATATTATCGATGACAGTGGCAGTTGTTGCTGTTATTCTAGTAGGCTTGCTGATAAGGGGTATAAATGCCTGTTGGAACATTGCATCTATGTAATCTTGAGTTTCTGTGTGACTACCATAATTAAGTAGATTAATGTTAAAGTCACCCATTATGTAACACTGTTTATTATCAACCTTGAGAGTTTGTATAATATTGATAACATGTTCTGTGAAAGCAGTAATGTTTGTATTAGGTGGTCGATAGACAACACCTACAGTTGTTTTGTTATTGCATGTCTTAGACCGAGTCTTGATTTCAATAAAAACGCATTCCAGATATTCAGTTATGACACTCATTTCTGGTAATTCAGTACACTCAAGGGACTTACGAACATATAAGGATACACCACCTCCCTTCTTGGAAGGCCTAGTCAAATGTATACTTTTGTGCTCTGGCAATTCATACAGATCAAGATTGTCATTATGTAACCAAGTTTCGCTTAGACCGATGACCGAGAACCTGTTATCGATCAGTGACAAGAAATCACCCAATTTGCTAATGTTCTTTGGCAAGCTACGGATATTTAAATGCATAAGTGAAAACTCGTCATCAGAGATATTATTTCTTGTTATAACTTCATTAATGTCATCCTCAAGATAATATTTAGTATTTACAAAGCTATCTGTTGTGAGTAAATTACAATCGGGATCTATATTCCGCATTGCAGCATTGCCAGTTTCATAATCTTGTACATCACCTAAGGTAGTATTACATAATTGGCTCATAGCATTGAAATGCAGTATATACATACATATTCACCCTTTACACAATAATGCTCCTATAGCTGCATGTAACATTTACAGACCGTTTTATAAAAAACAACGTTATGTGACATATGTTAAGTTGCAGTAGGTTAGTTAGAATACATGATATGTATCGATACCATATAGTAATAAAGTATATATGAGTAATTAAATAAGACACGAACCATATGTAGAATACGAAGGTGTCCATGAATGAGTCCATGAATGGTACAGTCCCTATGTGAACAAGCACCATGATAGGCCGACTAGAGATACAAAATATCCACCGTGACTTGGGCCAATGTCCAACGCAATTACAGTGCATTTAGTTCATCATCTCGACTGACGGTTTTGATTGTTCCCTTTAGGTCCTTTATGACAATCCTTCCATCATACGACCAACAGTCGAGAATCTTGTGCTGTTTCTTTAATGTCCGGCACAAGAACAGTAGTCTTGCTCTCTTCTGGGTGAGATCTTCCGATATGAAGACACTTGATCGTTTAGTGCGTAGCCGTTTTCGAGCTTTAATGAAGTCATTCTTCGATTTATAGTCATTGAACTGGACTATAATTTGGCGCGAGTGGTTTCTGTTTGTGGCGGATGTACTTAAAGGCCATATCCTGGGGGGGGGGGGGGAATTGCTACTAAATATAAAAATATGCATGTACATATGTGTTCTGCAATATAATGACAACCCAGAAACCACACGTTTGCTGAAACATTTCTAAAATTGACATTAAATGGGACCTGTCCTGGCGCAGGCTAAGAAAAGTCTGTTTTCCGAAAATGCCGCGAGAGGCAGAATCGTGACGTCAGTTGTGGAAAACATTCCCGGGATCGCAAGCGTTCTCGGCGGCTGGATTTCTTTGGTGGATATTTGAACTGGTACACATTCATTCACATATAGAAATGGTGAACAAATGTGTTGTTGGAAACTGCAACAATTCGAATCTGACTGGCCATTCTGTGCACGAATTTCCCAAAGAGCCAGTTACTCGGCAGAAATGGAAACGTTTTGTTCGAAACAACAGGGCTGACTGGACCCATGCTACGGCAACTAGCATTATTTGTGGTTCGCATTTCGTTGCGCCTGGCGACTTCGAAGGTTTTGTACAATGGAAGATGGGTTTCAGGCGTAAGTTAGATGTAAAGAAATATGTCGTTCCTTCGACGAACACAACAGAGGCGAAGGCGATTCGGTTACCGGCGAATCTGCGCAAGTGGGCCCGGTCAGTTGTCGGAGCTTCTTCACTGGTTCGTGTCTATACGGTGCCACACTAACTGGCTAACATCAACATTGTCGATCTCGGCAATGACATCCTCACTGTCACCGAAATATATATGATCAAACGTTTCGTGATCCGCGTCAAAATTGACATCGCTCTCTGAACTACTCGAGTAAGCCGCCATTTGTATCGAGTTGTTTACATGACACCGCGCGACTGCGCAGGGCCGCAGGCGTGAAGCCGCTGCACTAACTAACAGCGGAACTACGACTGACGTCACGTTTCAGCAACAAATGCAAACCCGGTGTCACGGGTCCCGATTCACCCGTGCCAGGATTCACCGCCTACTTTCGGCCCGCGACGGTAGCGGGCCCAGAGTAGGTGCGTGCCAGGATTCCGCGTTGTTACTAAAGGTGGTTTGGGTTAGTAATACGAAATGTTTTCCAGTATAATTGTTAGTATACATATTAAAAATAAAATGGAATAACTTGCATGATTATTTTCACGCACACAAACAAATTGTGTGATTTAGAGCGCTCTTTTTGTTGTTCATGATCTATAATCGAGGCTATAACTAGTACCGAGGCTATCGTGATATGTGGCGCACGGCACTGTCTATATGCACAGCCGCGGTGTCGTGCTATTTTTGTGTGCATACGAAATAATTTCTTCTTGAAATGGTGGTAAATTAATCAACATAATTAACTGTTTGCATTAATAAATATAAAATATAGTAGGCCTACTTATTTCGATTGCCTTCTTATGTAAAAATGTTATGTTTATTTATCCTTTATTTGATGGATAACTATTTGCACACATTAGGGCACAGCACATTGTGTGAAAAAAATGGCTTTAATTTATGTATATATATATATATATAACGCTTACAAGAGGTGCCACTGGTTCACATACAAATGAATTACAATATGTAGTGACCGGTTTCCTCTAGGTAAATTCCTAAACATGTTATTGAAGTAACTTGAATTATACTAATTACATTTATTTTAATTATATCATGATCATCGTCTTATTTTCAGGAGTAAATATAATAAATTAGTTTTATTTCTGTTTAGTGATATTTTGTTACAATGAATCCATGCTGATATCCTATTGTGTTCCGAATTTACTTCTTCAATAAGCCTAGTAACATTTGTGTGTAAGTGAAACCTAGTTGTGCCATCTGTAAATAACATATTTATTGTTTTAATATAACATGAACAGAACTGGACCTAGCATAGATCCTTGTGGAATAACACATGTGGCTGTCCTTACTTCCAAATCTGATTGATTATATAAAATAAACTGTTTTCTACTTAATTTCTAAACTAACAACTGAGTTTATTATGTACAATATCATGTTATGTGGTGTACAATTTAACAAATCCAATCCACAAATCATCTAGGCTAAACAACCAGCCAACCAATATTTGGTGTTATTAGCAACACATTCAACTGACTGGATTGAACTGCCTTCAGTCATTGCCAGTGTATTAATACACCATACATCGACAACTTCATAAAAGAAACATTTAAGCACCTTAGCCAAACCTGTTGGCTACTAGCAAAACTAACCTATGCGCACACTCAACACATTCATAGCCAAACTTGTTGGCTACTAGCAAACTAACCTATGCGCACACTCAACACCTTCAAAACTTGAAAATACATCGACAACTTCATAAAAGAAACATTTAAGCACCTTAGCCAAACCTGTTGGCTACTAGCAAAACTAACCTATGCGCACACTCAACACATTCATAGCCAAACTTGCTGGCTACTAACAAATTAACCTATGCACACACTCAACATCTAATTTTCTTACTTCAGAGACCAATTATACCAACCAATGGCACCTATCAAATATGCATTCCCTCTGTGGGTTGGCTGAATTCATATATGTGACCCATCATTCGAAAAATTCTTACTGATAGTCATTACGAGTTATGAGACACTGTCACAATTTGTTATTGAATATCCATTGTGAAACATTCCTGAATAGACAAATCTTTTTGAGTTTTGTGACAACTGTCAATTTTTTTATTGCTGACAATGTTCTAAACTATAGCCAACAGTGTGAAACCACAAAGTGAAAAATCACAGCCGACAGAATTAAAACGACAGTCAAGAAAGTAAAAACCATAGCCAGCTGAGAGAAAACTTTGAAACTGTTTTTCTTGAAACCATACTTTTTGTATTTCTAACATTAAAATAGCTGTATCTCTGGAAGTAATGAGAATATAGTTATTATTGAGGTATGAATTGCTCAAGTTGCATCTCATTTTGGCATGGTGGGTCACAAATGTTGTGCATTAAACTGTCAACACTGTTTCTCAAAACATGAATTCTTTCACTAATCAATTCAGCACTGAATAACTTTGCAAACCATTTTTAATTGCATTGGCCAAGGTTGCACACATTACACTGTCTTAGTTCACTAGCTGACATTGCACAATCTCAATTCACTGTATAGTATAACCACCTTAAAGAGAACAAGACGGGCGGTTGCACACATTACACTGTCTTAGTTCACTAACTGACATTGCACAATCTCAATTCACTGTATAGTATAACCACCTTAAAGAGAACAAGACGGGCAGTTGCACACATTACACTGTCTTAGTTCACTAGCTGACATTGCACAATCTCAATTCACTGTATAGTATAACCACCTTAAAGAGAACAAGACGGGCGGTTGCACACATTACACTGTCTTAGTTCACTAACTGACATTGCACAATCTCAATTCACTGTATAGTATAACCACCTTAAAGAGAACAAGACGGGCAGTTGCACACATTACACTGTCTTAGTTCACTAGCTGACATTGCACAATCTCAATTCACTGTATAGTATAACCACCTTAAAGAGAACAAGACGGGCGGTTGCACACATTACACTGTCTTAGTTCACTAGCTGACATTGCACAATTTCAATTTACTGTATAGTATAACCACCTTAAAGAGAACAAGACGGGCAGTTGCACACATTACACTGTCTTAGTTCACTAGTTGACATTGCACAATCTCAATTCACTGTATAGTATAATCACCTTAAAGAGAACAAGACGGGCGGTTGCACACATTACACAATCTTAGTTCACTAACTGACATTGCACAATCTCAATTCACTGTATAGTATAACCACCTTAAAGAGAAGAAGACGGGCGGTTGCACACATTACACAGTCTTAGTTCACTAGCTGACATTGTACAATCTCAATTCACTGTATAGTATAACCACCTTAAAGAGAACAAGACGGGCGGTTGCACACATTACACTGTCTTAGTTCACTAGCTGACATTGCACAATCTCAATTCACTGTATAGTATAACCACCTTAAAGAGAACAAGACGGGCGGTTGCACACATTACACTGTCTTAGTTCACTAGCTGACATTGCACAATCTCAATTCACTGTATAGTATAACCACCTTAAAGAGAACAAGACGGGCGGTTGCACACATTACACAATCTTAGTTCACTAACTGACATTGCACAATCTCAATTTACTGTATAGTATAACCACCTTAAAGAGAAGAAGACGGGCGGTTGCACACATTACACAGTCTTAGTTCACTAGCTGACATTGTACAATCTCAATTCACTGTATAGTATAACCACCTTAAAGAGAACAAGACGGGCGGTTGCACACATTACACTGTCTTAGTTCACTAGCTGACATTGCACAATCTCAATTCACTGTATAGTATAACCACCTTAAAGAGAACAAGACGGGCGGTTGCACACATTACACTGTCTTAGTTCACTAGCTGACATTGCACAATCTCAATTCACTGTATAGTATAACCACCTTAAAGATAACAAGACGGGCGGTTGCACACATTACACAGTCTTAGTTCACTAACTGACATTGCACAATCTCAATTCACTGTATAGTATAACCACCTTAAAGAGAACAAGACGGGCAGTTGCACACATTACACTGTCTTAGTTCACTAGCTGACATTGCACAATCTCAATTCACTGTATAGTATAACCACCTTAAAGAGAACAAGACGGGCGGTTGCACACATTACACTGTCTTAGTTCACTAGCTGACATTGCACAATTTCAATTTACTGTATAGTATAACCACCTTAAAGAGAACAAGACGGGCGGTTGCACACATTACACTGTCTTAGTTCATTAGCTGACATTGCACAATCTCAATTCACTGTACAGTATAACCACCTTAAAGAGAAAAAGACGAGCGGTTGCTTTACAAAAGTAATGAGTTTAGTAGATTAACAGTAATTTAAAATTATAAAAAATTAACACAGTGACAGGGTGCCAATGTGCAGGGTTAATTACATTGTGAAGTTCAACTATACTCTCTTAGTACAGTTCTACTGTACTCTCTTAGTACAGTTCTACTGTACTCTCTTAATATAGTTCTACAGACAAAACAACCCAAGTTAACAGTATTACTGACAGCAATTCAATTATTAATTCTGCACTAGCTTAAACCCATGCATGGCGCAACAAACCAAGGCTTACACCCATGCATGGTGCAACAAACCAAGGCTTACACCCATGCATGGTGCAACAAACCAAGGCTTACACCCATGCAATGTGCAACAAACCGCGGCCAGCAGTTAGCACCAATGCAGTACTTTGATTTTAAATTCATTCACAGTGGCGCAATCTGGAGAACTGCTATGGTTCTCTGTACAGTTTCCATGTTTCTTTGATGAGTGGAACAGCAAATTTATAATTAAATAACTCCCTCTGTTATCCCATCCCAACCATATGTATTGGTTCAACAATCTTTATTGGTGTTAGCTTTGGAGCCACAGTCTTGAACTTCTCATACATGCATCGCATCTGGCAATCTGAAACATTACAAATAACAAAGTAATTGCAACATGCATATATAAGAATAAATAATTTTTTGGTCAAAAAAAATATAACAATTCAAATTCATTGCAATGATTTTTTTAAATAAATTTCTGACAAATATAGTGTATCTAAATGTTTGATTGTTAATTTATGGCTTGAGTGCTGAAATTCAATGCAAAACACACAATAGGTAACACCGATGTTTATGATTATATATAAACAATATCAGACATCTAGTTTGTTAAACATGCAACATTAAAAACAAGTTTGCTTCATAAATCGATGACAGTGTATGAAGTAGTATTGTCAATGTGAAGGCCACTTACGCATGTCTTGACATCATCTTTCAAACCCTTCCAGTAGAAGGACTGGGTGATCTTATCTACAGTGGCATCCATGCCACTGTGGCCAGCATGCAGTGCCGAGTTCATCTGCCACAGGATTCTTCTCCTTTCATCCACATCAATGGTGATGCACTGACGTATGTTCGTGTGGGGTGGCTTGTACACCAGTGCTCCAGTATCTAGAAATATTTATTAAGTCACATCAGCATTATTTGTAAATGTTGGTACTTATAGCAAGAGTACTATTATTTTATAGTTGTAACGTTATTTAAGAAAGTAAATTAATTAGACCATTGTTTACCTCTCATTTGAAGCATCATCCAATTCAGCGCTCAAGATACTTTTTCTAGCGTAACAATTTAGGAGGGTTGGCATGTTTTTGCCCTCATAGTAGAAAACGTGCGAACATTCTTCAAAACAAAATGTTCCATTGACCACAAGATGACCAGGTGATAGATAATTATAATTACCAGCCGACGTCTAGGCTGGTAATAAAACTAGGGTGCACATGGACTGAGAGAGCGGAGATAGGAGAAAGAGTGAACAAAAAAGGAATGCTGCCGTACATGTGTGGTCAGGTGACAAGTCTTGTACACATGGGCACACAAAAATTCACATATGAATGCAAGTAGTTGGACAAAAGCCCCTCCGGGCAAATGTTACCCCAGACAAAAAAAACTTTCTACCCTATTTCTGCCATGAGCACGGCAGGAATACCTTTCTGCTCGGCAGAAAACCAACCGTGCAATTTAGTTATATGATTTTGAAACTTAGATTGATTTACTTAAATTCCAGAACAGCTCTTGACATAACAAATTATACACTTTACATTAACACTTATAGACATTTCCTAGCTTATCTAAGTTTTGGTGAATTGAAGATCATTTTATAATCTAAGTCAATGGATATGTATACACTGTACATACATTTTAGGGAAAGTGCCTTTGCAGGACCTTGCCCAATGCCTTTATTTAAAAATTTTGCCCAGCATAAGTTCATTCAAATACCCTAAAAGTAAGCCATTATTTTAAAATAAGGGATTTGACTCATTATGTTATGTCATTGCCAGGGCAAATTTTTATTAATGTAATCAATTATCCTGCACCAGAAATAATTTGTCAAAGTCAATTAAATGTTGAAAATAATAACTGTTTGGTGAGCATTTCCAATTCAACATCAATATAATTACAAGAGGAGATGCAATGTTTCGGTCAATAAGCCCACGCCAGAGGTAATTTTGCACAAAGTGCAATACCAGTTGGGATCGAACCAACAACTAAAAAACCGAGACATTAGCATGTACCATTAATTACAAACACCATTTTGTTTTATAAAGTTAATCAGTTACTCAAAAAGGCAAGCTGATTGTCTTTGAAAGACTTTATGGTAACATTTCTCTTGGCCTAGGCATTGCGCGGTGTGGTCAAACAGCTTTAGTGAATAATGTCAGAAATAATGTGGAAACAAATTAACAAGTGTTCTGAGCACTAATTCCAACTGACAGTGAAATATCAGTTAGTAAAACCCAAACATTCTGAGTGAGAGAAATGTCAAGTGAAAGAGTAACTAAATCCTTACAAAAATCACTTTATCAATACGATAATAGCGTTTTATATTCATATCTGCAGACAGAATTTAAATGTTTAATAGTAAAGATTTAAGAAATTCGAGTTAACCGAATGAAAAAAATATGACCAGGCAGGGAAATCGCGTCGACTTAACTGAAACTTGGATTTTAGAGAAGCAGACTTATGCAAATTATTTTAAACCATCTAAGATACAAAGACACCCAGGTTCGAGGAAAAAGGATTGACTTAAATTAAAATCGACTTAACCGAGTTCAAGTTATGTGGCGTGCACTGTACTTCCTTTCCTTTATTAAAACATCATCAGCACATTTATTTTTCACAATTCTCAATAACCGAGTTCTTTTATTTTGCAGATGTAGCATGTGTCCAGAAAGTGACGATCAAACAATATGTCTTTGTGGAGTCTGTTTTTGCTGAATGCTGTCAACATTGGAGGAGTCGGTTGTTTTTCTTGTTCAGACATCATACAACAGTGTTTCAACTTAATGTACTGATCATCCTCTAAAACGTAGAACACAAAATAAGTATAATAAACAAACACTACATAAAATAATACATTCCATACATAGTATCTGTCACCTTTATCATATCTCCAGGTGCTATACAAGCCTTTAGAAGGGCGCGAAGAACCAGTAGACAGTAGAGTGGTGGTTAATAATTATGCCATAAATCAATACTTTTGTAGTAGAAGAGACAATTTAGGTTTACTGCTAAATTGGGTATATCAATTGTTATTATTTAATTATCAAATGGGTAAACCGTCATTTGGGATATAGTTTGCCACTTTCTTGATGTTCTAACATTGTTCTGTTCAAATTAAACATAACACTGAAAATTATATAGGAAAAACAGTTAGCCATTTCAGACATTGGGTTATTGAGTCAATTAATGGAAGCTAACCTTTATCATATACTGTTGTTATCAACCTTATTTTAAATTAGACCCACGTATGTGCTTACTGTGGGATATTCCTCTGTACAGAGGTCACCACACAAATGTTAAGAAGATAATATATGAGCATTAAATTACCTTACACAGAGTTTGTTAGTTTGTTTAATATATGAGCATTAAATTACCTTACACAGAGGTCACTACTCTATTGTGAAGAATAAGAAGTAACAAAACAGTTGTTTCATAGCAATGAACATAGCAGACCTTTCTCGGGAACAAAATACATTTCATAGAGTTTGCAGCAAAGGAGTTGGCCTGGACTTCTGAGTCAATGTTTCGTCGACTTCGTGTACCACATTTCTCAGCTCAACAGGGGATAAAACAAATCAAATAATTTAACAAAACATTTACTAATACAGTGTCTGATCTTGTATAACAACCATGTGACACACAGTTACACAGCAGATAGGATGCACGAGTTTGGCCAGTAGGCGTCTCTTGAGAGATTTTCTTTTTTGATTTATTTGGTCTAAGCAGGCCTACTTCACTCAAAACAACTTTTCTAAGAGTTTGTTTGCACGACGTTCAAATAATTAGAGAATACAGGGCTGAATATAGATATATTGTGAAAGTATGTTGTGCTTTTGTTGACACGATAAAATCACTAGGTAGTACGAATTTTATTCTCACCAGCATAATCATTCGCGGAGCAGTTGTGCGAATAGCGTCGTCCTTTCGGGAAACGTTTTGTTGTATTTAATGAGAAACAAATTAAGACATATAAGTTTACTTGTACTGTGTTAGTTTATTACTAGTTAGGACTATGGATCGCTAACATTTTACCCACCGTCTATTTCGTACTTATTGACCGCTTTGTGTAACGCATTACTGATGCGTTGATGGCGACACTTGTCGGCTCCTGCCAGGACTGGGCGATGTGTGCCCTGCACCAACTAATGCTTAAAGCATGCCATATACATCATGTATTTGTTGTCTCAGCCCCCCCCCCCCCCCCCCCCCCATAGTCACCATACCTCCTTAAAAACACGTAGAACTAAATGAATCGACGTACAACTACTAATTCACATAAACTATACGACCGCGGATACTTCTGGCACGGCTATGAAAAATGTGACGTCACATTTCATCAAAGTGCCTACTGCGCCTTCGATGATATTTAAACATTTTGGCAATATCATCATTTGAAAGGGCATAAACCATTTGTTATTAAGGAGAAGAGCACATTTTATTCCAGGATATGGCCTTTAAGCTACTAGCCTACTACCATATACAACATAGACATAATATAGTCATTATCATTGACATAGGTATATGCCATTGCGTCGTACTGTTAGCTGGTACTATATAGTAAACAGGGCACAGCCAGGCCGCCCATACCGCTATTGCCATTGAATCTGACTAAAAGGTAAACAATCAAATACATGTAGTACAAGCAATATTAATATGTATACTCACTTATACGCCTAAATATACGTGACTATAGCTGAATAATTCGAAATTACTAACCTGTTTGGAAGAACCTTTGCAAACGCTGCAACTGTTGACGTTGTGACTGACTTCACGGCACGGAACTAACACGTATGTATAAACGAACTAAGATATCACCGGGGAGTATTTGATGCCTCTGCTTTGTGTGTGAAATCACTAAGAAACGCGAGGAGCAAAACAATGTTTTTCATTGGTTGAGTAGGTTTTACTGCCGATAGGAGTTACAGTGTAGCAACACAATAAAGATGTTGAAACAAAGTATATCTACTTTTGATGATTAAATTAGTAACTTCCTGGATTCCCAGCCACTGTGAACAGGCTGGCTTGTCATTGTATCTAGTTCAGAGAAAGGTTTGATTGGCAACCTTGTGGACTGGGGAGCGGGGTGAGATGCGACGAGGGGTGCAACTGGGGGGAGGGGTCATTACGGAAATTGTTTTGTCAGGTAGGCAGCCCTGAAAGACTCATTTCACAAAACCGTATGAGATATGGTCCTATGAATCATCATTTGAACAGTTTAGCAGTTTATGCACTTTAAGTCGTAGGCCTGTCGGTTAGCGCTACAAACAACAATGCCGCTTTCCCAGAATTATAATCTGATGCTGTTTCAGCGCATTTTGACATGGCGCATTGACATTCCTAAACAATGAACGAACGAATGCTGTCTGATATGTGATAATCGTCGAACAGTGATAAGATTTCATGAAGATCCATCAATGTGGTGTCTGCTTGCAAAAAGGCGCGCCAATGTCTGAGATTTTGGCCACGAAACATTGAGCTACTTGATTAGCCAGGTCTAACTGACTCATCGTGAACCCAACAGGGAACCTTTGGGAGTCGATAAAGGGCAAGGTAGCCCCAGTCAAGTCTGGCAACTTGGACGAGCTGAAATCTCCAATTCAGCAAGTTTCGATGCATAATATCACTGATGAGCTCTGCATGTCCTTAGTCAATCATGGTTTGAGAGCTGGTCTGTATGAGCAGATATCAAACTGTTTGAGGAATTTATAGTTTGAAAACAGATTGCATAGTAGTAATGGTTCCATAAGTTTGCTTGGGTGCAGAGTGCCTGCATCAGACGTTATTAAGACAGATTTTCATAAGCCATTATTATCCATCAAATCATCATATTGGAACTGGCTAATATTGCACTACCAGCTGTGGTTTTCCTGATTCACCAAACAAGAGAGTTGCAACTGGAACTTCTAACGAAGTTAGTCTTATTAGAAAAAATACATAATGTCAGAAGGTTTAATTGCCCTAATTCCCTATATCATCTAAAAAGCTGTATCGATCAACACAGTTTTCCTCGTCTCATCGGTTTAGTGCCCGATGCAGTATTTCCGTATGATTTCAAATAAGCTCTTGTTGTAATTATCTTATTAGAAAACAAAATTCGTGAATACACGGTAACACACATTTGATGAAACTTGTTGTTCTAACGAAAGTATTCGTTGGAATCCCACAACTAATTAAATTATCCTTAGCCAAACATATTTTATTGATATACGACATATATAATAGAATTTAGTTCAAATTTAAATTACATTCTAACCCTGAATACTCTAGTTTTTAGTCCATCTGTGCTGAAATTTCAGATTCTTCTTTCGCCGCACACTTTGTTTGTATCTATCGCCCTCTAGGACATCCGGCCAATTTCTTTGAAGACTTTCAGGATATGTTGGAAAATCTGGCAGTTATTCATTCAGAATTTTACATTCTTGGTGATTTTATTCTACATTTGGATATACCTTCTTCAACTACAACTACGTTTGATGATATTCTGGCATCATTTGATTTGAAACAACATGTTACCTTTTCGACACATATACATGGCCATTGGCTTGACCTCTTGATAACCTGTTCAACTTGTAATAATATCTAAGCGCCTACTGTTTCAGATGGGTTATCAGACCACCACACTGTCATTGCCAATATTAATGTTTCTATAGCCCCTTTACAATCGAAACACAATGTGTCTTACAGAGCCATTCATAGGATTGACATTACAGCTTTAATGGCTGATATCCTTACATCTGACCTTATCACAGATCCAAAAAACATCTATCTGACTTATATAAACAGTACTGTCAAGTACTCAATGCACTACTTGACAAACATGCACCTATAAAATCCAAATGGGTGTCGGAAAAGCCACCGGCTCCATGGATGACTTCTGAAATTATACTATCTAAAAGGCGTCGTCGTTATTTAGAGCGTGTATGGCGCAAATCACGCTCGCCATTAGATAGATCGCGCTATTCTAAGCAATGTCACCTCTGTAACAGACAAATGGCTAAAGCTAAATCAGATTATTTTACAGATATGGTCATAAATAAGTCTGATAATCCGCGTCAGTTATGGAACTGCATCAATAACATTCTACACAGACGGCCTACACCATCGCTACCTGGTCATGTGTCAATTAAGTCTCTATGTGATTCGTTCTCTAGTCACTTCAAGAATAAAATCAGTATCATTCGTTCTGCTTTCCCACGTCATAATATAAGTAATGTCAGTGTGGACTTTCCACAAGTAAATTCTCAACTTGTATCATTTGAACCTGCAACAGTTGATGAAGTTAGGAAAATAATTATGTCCTCCCCAAATAAATATTGTGCACTTGATCCATTTCCAACAATACTGCTAAAAGCATGTCTCGATACACTAATTGGACCTATAACAAATATTATAAATGCATCACTTTGCTCTGGCTGTTTTCCTGATGATTTTAAATACGCCCATGTCACACCACTTCTTAAGAAGCCATCTCTGCCTAAGCAAGACCTAAACAGTTATAGACATATTTCTAATCTCGGCTTCATTTCTAAAATACTAGAAAAGGTTGTAGCAAGTTGTCTAAGGTCTCACATTAGCACAAATGTCTTAACTAATGTGTCACAATCAGCATATAAGCAGTTTCATTCAACAGAGACTGCCCTCTTAAAGGTTCATAATGACATTAACTTGAACATTAATAACGGTAAAGTGACTGCACTTACCTTACTAGATCTCTCTGCCGCGTTTGACACGATTGATCACAGCATTCTCATTGAACGCCTATTAAAGTGGTACGGCATATCTGGCACAGCTCTAAGCTGGTTTTCTTCGTATCTAACTGATAGATACCAAACTGCTTTTCAGCTGCACTGCCGGCTTTATTTTGTGTTCCCCAGGGTTCTGTTCTTGGGCCTTTGCTTTTTACTCTTTACACCACGCCACTAAGCTCTGTTATACAAAGACAACTTAGATCATCATCTTTATGCTGATGATACTCAGATCTACATTTCGTTGGCTACCCCGGATACAAATCGCTCCCTTAACCAACTTAGTAATTGCCTTCAAGATATCTTCCATTGGATGACTGACAGCAAGTTGAAACTAAATGCAAATAAAACTGAATTGATCATTATTGGTACTCCAATGCAGCGTTGTAAACTGGATGGTTTTTTCCCTACGCGTATTTTGAATCAGTATATCACGCCAGCAACCTCGGTGCGGAATCTAGGAGTAATCTTTGATAGTAACTACAATTTCCGACAACATATATCTCAAACATGTCACTGCTGTTTTTTATCATATTCGTGATCTTCGCCGTATTCGCCGGTATATGTCATTTTCTGTTGCTAAGACTATTGCAACAGCGCTTGTTAGCAGCAGACTTGACTATTGCAATTCCTTCCTTTATAATATCGCTAGCAAGGATATCACAAAACGTCAGCGTGTCCAAAATTGTCTAGCAAGAGTAGTTACAAGATCTCCTCGTTTTTCTCGCTCTGTGCCACTTTTGAAGTCTTTACATTGGCTTCCTGTACGATATCGTATAATATTTAAGATCTGTACCATTACATACCAGGCATTGTCCAATAAGCAACCAACTTATTTGCATTTATTGCTTACTCCTGTAAGAAAATCTATCCAGCTTCGATCATCTAGTTCTGACCTACTTTTTTTTCCTAGAGTCAACACTAACATTGGAACTAGAGCTTTTTCTGTTGCTGCACCAACTCTTTGGAATATGCTTCCTCTTAGTGATAGATCAGTTGAAAATATTACAAAAATCCGTCGTCATTTAAAAACATATCTTTACAACCTTGCTTATCCACCGTAGCTCCCTAGCGCCTTGACCCATCTGTTGACAACTGGAAAACTACTTATGGATTTTGAGATTGACCAACTCTTTTGTTTTGATGCGCCTCTGAGCTTGGTTTCCAAGGATTTAGGCCCAATAGAAGTTATCTTATTATTATTATTATTATTAATATGTAATTTAGTCACTATTGTTATATGTGCGTCCATGTAGTTCACTTACGTACATGTGTTCTGCAGCCATGTGCGATGAGGGTGGACTATGTGAAAAATACTGCCGACAATGAGGTAGGTTTCTAAGTCATTTATGTGACTCGTGATTTATGCATTTTGTCATATTCCGGAGCAGACAATACAAGTATATTCACGAAGGACTAGCTTTGCTTAACATTAATTTTGAAAGCAAGATAATTAATTTGGTCCGAAAAGAACCAGGATATCATTATGTCGAAATCATAATATCCATGTCTAAGTGCTAAATCTCACTAAAAGCAATTGTAATTTCATCAATTTCCACGTGATATATACGTCAAAAGACACAGAAATGATAAACTATCGGGACCGTCAAGATACAATGATCTATTTGTTTATTTTGTCGTACATAACCTGTTGTGCCAGAACATTTAATCATGAAAACAAATGGCTGTCTACTCTTAGCCTCCACAATAGATTATAAACACACGCCATGCTTTGAGATATTAATATATTTATTCGTACTACAACCTGTACAATTCTATTAAAACAGTATATATAATTAAATAAATGATTATGCAACTTGTTTTTACGAAATAATCCAGTTTTGTTGTGGTGATATCAGTTGCATTTTATAAATCTGGATTTGTTTAGATAATAAGAATATGAATACATCATCTAACGACTGCACTCAACATAAATATTGAAACAAAGTTGCAGGAGATAGTTAAAATATATTGCAATGTTTCATTGCGAATTTGATTAAACAGAATACATAGCATCCGTTGAGAAAACGTGGATCACAATGCATAATTTTGAAGTGTAAGTAGTCCACTTAGTTATAATTTACTTTTGTTCTGCAGTCAACTTCGGGTGCGATGGAGTCGGATGAAACAGGATCCGTGGAATCGACTGCCACACCGGTATGTTTCCATATAAATAATGGTAAGTTACCATACAATCACAGCATTCACTACTAGATAAGCTACTTCCATTCGATTGATAATTAATTCATTCCTGTAACGTTGTCACTTACATTTTGGCTTAGAGACAAAATATGTAAGCTGAACTGGACACTGCCTGAACTGGTTATAACAATAAATATACTATAATCATGTTTTGACTAGCAAAAACTCATTGTTTGAACATAGAAACAATGTTTCATTGACAAGTTGGCAATGACCCTCAGGAGACAGAGAAAACCGACTATGAAACATTTTGAATTTTGTTTAACTTAGGACACTAAGTGTGTGTTGATATATTACCATGTTAATTACTGGAACAAAATAAGTTAGTTTATGTTGCGGGGATATCACGCTTTTCAAGATGTTGGTTAGCAGCAAGGAAACATGTTTTATGAGCTATTTAACAGGTATTCACAGGAATGCAACAGCTAGCTAAACTATCCTCAGACATCTACCTTTGAATGGTCACCGGTAGTTGTCGACCGGAAAATTCATGCCAGGTGGTGTCACTGAAATCTCGTGTTCTAACGCTATTGGCATATTATGATATACGGCCCGATCTCGCACTGATTATATGACACGCGAACAATTTACACAGCGCAGATAGGACGGTTTTTGACGCAGGCATTGACGAGATTTTGATTTCGCCTGTCTGTTTTCGTAAGTATTTCACTAAAAAAACATTTTCTAACACATTGCAGGAACTTGAAGGAATATGTATTATATATTTAGCACATCAGTATGTTACTGCATAATTTGATTAGGTTTTTGTTAAAATGGCAACAAACGATTGGATGCACGATTTGTGCCTCCACTAGTATACCATTCATACAGTCCAATTCATATCAGTCATTGGTGCTCTGCAGCCATTTGAAACTAAGGGAGAACACGAGGAAGCCGACGCCTTGGGGTGGATTGCTGCAGTGGTAGGTTTTCAAATAAACACTTAAATGTTTCCATGGCAATGAATGAATGAACGTTTATTCAACAACAACAACAACATAATACATGCACAGTATGGTTTGCTGCTGCTGCTGCTGCTGCTGCTGCTGAAAGGACATAGCTGAAGTCATAGACTTATGTGTTGCTATGCCCTACTCGAACTATGAAAACTGAATAAATACAACAGGAATTATAAATAAATCACAAAATAATATTCACAACTCATATAATTTTATAGACTGTTTACTATAGTGCTTGTGTTACTATTTCATGGGTTTAACAAAACGTCACCTTCAATTAACAATTCACAAATATGTAGAAAGTAATGACAACTTGATTGCTTTTTTAAATTGTGTTAAACTTGGAAGCTGAGTCAATTTATTTGGTAAATTGTTCCACGTTTTTATACCCTTGACGGTGATTGACAGCAGTCGGAGGGTGGTGTTTGTCTTTTTAACATAGAACAGTTTGCTTTGTCTTGTATCATGTATGTGGATAGCTGCGGTTGGTTCAAATAATGCTTGAACACGACCATTTAAAGAATGGTTGTTTGCTTTATAAAGTATGATCATAGTCTTGTATTTAACTAAATCATGAAATTTAAGCATGTTTGAGAGATGGAAAAATACAGATGTATGATCATGATAATTAAGATTATAAATAATCCGTATAGCTTTTGTCTGTAACATAAATAGTTTTCTAAGTCTAGATTGATAAGTATTTCCCCAGATCTCACAGCAATATGACATATGTGGTTCAACAAGTGAATTATATAATATGTGTAACGCTTGACAATCAAGAACATGCCTAGTTTTATACAAAACTGCTATGTTTTTTGATACTTTTGATTCAACCATTTTTATGTGTTCTCTCCATGTTACGTTTTCGTCAATGGTTACTCCAAGGAATTTAGTATATGATACCTGCTCAATGTTTTTCCCATTCAAAATTATATTCACACCTGTTCTAGGTTGCTTTTTATTGTTGAACATTATAAAATGTGTTTTGTTCACATTAAGTGATAATTTGTTCGCTCGAAACCACAGGTCTAGTTTTTTTAGTTCGTTGTTAATAACAGTGCTTACTTCAGCTGTGTTACTAGCGGAATAAAAAATGTTTGTATCATCAGCAAACAAAATAATGTCAAGCAATTTTGAGACTTCACACATGTCATTTATGTACTGAATAAATAATAACGGGCCAAGGATTGAACCTTGCGGGACTCCACACTTGATTTCCTTTTGTTCTGAGTTACTGTTGTTATAGCATACATACATCTACGGTTGGTTAAGTAGCTTTTTATCCAGGCCAGAGCCAGACCCCTGATTCCGTAGCATTGCAATTTACTTAGCAGTATGTTGTGGTCAACAGTGTCAAAGGCTTTTTTTAGGTCGATAAAGACCCCAATCGTGCTTTGGCATTTATCCATTGCGGATGTAATTTTTTCGACAAATTCTGTTAAAGGTAGTGAAGTTGAGTGATTACTTCTGAAGCCATACTGCCCATCTGTCAATATGTGTTGTGTTTCAATGAAAGACCTTAGCCTTTTGTTGAATATTTTTTCAAGTATTTTTGAAAATTGGGATAAGAGAGATATAGGTCTATAATTAGAAAACTGAAAACGATCTCTGCAATGTCTGTATGCTTCCAGTTATAACAGCCTATCATCTAACTATTCCTCATGCTATTTAGATGTGTGCATTTTGTGACCAGTAGACCATTCATACAGTCCATTCATGATCAATCATTGGTGCTCTGCAGCAATTTCAGACTGATGGAGAACAAGAGGGAGAACTAGAGGAAGCCAAAAGCTTGGGGTGGATTGCCGCAGTGGTAGGTTTTCAACTAAACACTTAAAGTTTTCCAAGACAAAGTATGTATGCTTCCAGTTACCATAGCATGTCATCTAGCGATTCCTCATGCTATTTAGATGTGTGCATTTTGTGACATTCCGAAACAGAACATACGGAATAGCGCATTGTGGGCGCAGATACGCAGCGTTTAGAGCATCGGGACACTGAAATAGCATAATTTAATCACCAGACTCAGTTTACCTTCTCCAAATACAAAATATTGCTAAAGGGAATATTTACACATGACGTAAAGAATTGTTTTGTCAAGCGTAGTCGGAAAGGTTGCTTCCGAAGACGCCTGGAAGAACACATTTCAGTGATCAACGTATCTTATCAACTGTTCTACAGCCTGCATTGTTATAAAGATTTCCCTCCGGAAAACGGCTCTTCTCGACATACCTATGATACGTATTATGATTGCTGTCAGCAAATTAAAAGAAACAGGGAGACCAATGTTTGACCATATAATACAATAGTTTGCCAATGATTTGGCACGTAACTATCGGATGACATGAAACAAGCGCGTTGGAATACATTGTAAAAACATGAGTTCAGTGTTTAATTGATCATTGGAACAAATTATCTTTATCTGCGGGGTGGTCGCATTTGTTTAGTTGTACATTAGCAACACGCAAACATCCTTTATGAACAGACAGCAGACACTTGTTAGTGCCACTAATTATTCAGGTAGCCACAAGTAATTAAACTTCGCTCAAACAACCACCCTTGGTAGACATTTCATAGCAGAAGTGTCAGGCAGTCACCACTATTACAAACATGTTCATGTAGTCCCGTTATCACTTACTGGTGCTTTGTAGCCGTCTGTGAGTGAGGGAGAGACGGATACAGCAGACATCATGGATAAGAATATCTCAACGGTAGGTTTCCACAAATGATGGTAGGTTTCCATTACATGTTCCAGTAATGTTAACATTTAATGTATCTATTCCTTGTGCTAGGCTGATTAATGCACGTTGAGTATTCTGACGTAATCCACTTTCATTAACACATTCAGTCATACCAGTCATACATACTAAAATCATAAAACAATAAACTACTGTGAAATCTAAAATATGCAAATTAAAAACTAAATCTCTGAACTATACAACTTTAAAAAGTACATATAAAATGTGAACTGGTTGTGTGTGTGCGCGCGCGCGCGCGCGCGCGTCCGTGCGTGCATGTAATATTGAACACAGTGTGGGTCTCTGTTTGAGGAGAGGAATTGTCATAAAAAGATCATCAGTTGACTACCAAAACGAATTAAACTTCCCTCAAACAACCACCAACCTTGATTTTTCTCACAGTTTATATTAGTAGACGAGGTTTGTTGTGATCAGTGACGGTGACCACTGTTGTAATGTGTCCATGTTGGCCACGTAGTTATCATGTACTGGTGTTCTGCAGTCATGTTCGAATTGGAGAGAGCTGGAGGAAATAGAAGCCACATATCGCAGTGCCACAACGGTAGATATCTTTACAACCTTGCTTATCCACCGTAGCTCCCTAGCGCCTTGACCCATATGTTCACAACTGGAAAACTACTTATGGATTTTGAGATTGACCAATCCTTTTGTTTTGATGCGCCTCTGAGCTTGGTTTCCAAGGATTTAGGCGCAATAGAAGTTATCTTATTATTATTATATGAATAACGGTAAGTTTCCAATGACAATCCCTCTATTTTTGTTATGCCAGTCCCAACAGGTTAGACCTTGCAACTGGAATTAGTTATATTATAGAAAGCCAGTTAATAGATGTAGTGAATCCACCGCAAGTTTGATATGTTTTCTAGCATGGGACATTAGTTTTACTTTCTTTGGTATGGTAAGATAAGGGACCAGCGACTTATAATGTGTATTCTGAAAGACACACTATGCGTTTTGTAATTGGAGAATGTCACGTTTTTTCTAGCAGTAGGTTAGCATCACGTATACATCCTTCGTTGGACAAATACAATTGTCCAAGCAAGTAGTCATATGAATCGCACAACCAACTAAAATTCCGTCGTGCAACCATCGTTGATGTATGCTACTTGATGCTGTACGTCATGATCTGTCAGTCACTCACCTCTGTTATGTATCAGTGGTGTTCACTCAGTTATTATAAAATACTTCTGTTTTTCAGCCACGCGCACATCGGATTGCACTAGAGGACGCAGAATCCTTGGGATGGAATGCCGCAATGGTAGTTTTCCCTATATTATTGCATATAATTATAATCGAACTAGTCGTATGGAATGGTGACAGTAAAATATCTTTTCAAAATTCTCCTTACCTGAAGGGTACTGAACAAGGGTTCGTACTGGACGTAATGTATTACAATCTGCTTACACGTCATTCTACGGTGATTGCACTCTTAAATGTGTATGACGTATCTATAGACATGGATAAATAGAAAATATGGCAAACACAACCATTTAACCTCATGTGAAGAACAAGGTGTTATATGTATGTCCGTGTAATTGTTGTCCATTTAGTTGGCACTTGGTGACGACAAGCCACCACATACGGTGGAGCAGGACGAAGCTGAGGAAAGAAATGCCTTAAAGGTAGGTTTTCATAGTAATGCCAGTATGCTTCCAGTAATGATAAAATGTAATTTAGCTATGCCTCGTGCTATATTTATTGATTAATTGCGTCATATTCCAAAGCAGAACATTGATCAATGAATGGTCCTAGTTTGGCTTATCGAGAGTCCGACCCTTTTATCTATGTGTATCCCGCCCGTCTGAGGTATGTGACGATTTTATTTTTAAACATATTCACGCTACTAGCACCCACACAATCAGCAGGTAATCTGTTCCATTCATTTACAGTCCTTTGTGAAAATGAAAACTTTCTTATATCCAATCTACTCTGCTCCTTTGCTAATGTAAGTTCATGTCCTCTAGTCCTTCTATCTTTCTTAACTGAGAAAAAAATATTTCTATCAATATTTTCATAACCCTTCAATATTTTAAACACTTCCATCTGATCTCCTCTCAATCTCCTGGTCTCTAATGTTGTTAAACCGCATTTTTTTTGCGTATTTCGTAACTAAGATCCCTCAGTTTTGGTATCATTTTAGTTGCTCTCCTCTGCACTCTTTCTAGCATATCTATGTCCTTCCTGCGATATGGCCTCCACGCTTGAATACAATATTCTAAATGAGGCCTAACTATTGTTTTGTACAGCGGTATTATTAGCTCTTTTTCCTTATACGTTATGTTTCGCCTAATTATTCAAAGGATTTGATTTCCCTTTGAAGCTGCAATTCCGCACTGCTCTGAAACCTTCATATCAGCACTAATGGTTAACCCTAAGTCTTTTTCTTTTACAGTAGTACTTAGTACAGTACCCCCCATTGTATATTCTACCTCTTCGTTCCCATGTCCTCTGTGGAGGCATTTACATTTCCCAAAATTGAACAGCATTTGCCACTTTTCAGACCATTTGATCAACCTGTCAAGATCATCTTGTAAATGCTGTCTATCTCCATCACTTTTAATCCTTCTAAACACTTTTGTATCATCCGCAAATTTCAACACCTTGCTTGTTATTTCATCATCCAAATCGTTGATATATATTAAGAATAATATAGGACCTAATACTGATCCCTGTGGTACCCCACTCAATACCGATTTCCAGTTTGAAGCCTCCCCATCAACTACTACACGTTGTCTTCTGTCAATCAGCCATTGTTCTATCCAGTTTATTATACCATTTCCTATGCCATGGGCCTTTAGTTTAAGTAGTAATCTTTGATGTGGTACTTTGTCGAAAGCTTTTTGAAAATCTAAGTAGACGATATCTACTGGTGATCCCTCATCTACCCACTTAGTGATGTCTTCCAAAAAACATAACATATTTGTTAAGCATGACCTCGCTTTAAAAAACCATGTTGAGATGGGTTTATCAAGTTTTGTTTAACAAGAAAATCCACCATGTGATCTTTAATTAGTCTTTCTAATAATTTACAAATCACTGATGTTAAACTCACTGGTCTATAGTTCTCTGACTTGTTTCTTGAATCTTTTTTGAATAACGTATAATGGTTGCTTCTTTCCATTCTAAAGGAACCACTCCCTCTTCTAATGACAAGTTGAAAACTGTTGCAAGCGGTATGCTAATTTGTTCTACAATTTCCAATAGTAGTTTGGGTGGAATACCATCCACTCCAGGTGATTTATTATCCTTCATAGCCCTTATTTTCTTGGCTACCATTTCCGGGGTTACAATTAATTGTCCTAAATAGTCTGAATCTGCCCCCTTGAACTTAGCCTCTGGTACTGGCAGTGAACTAATATCTTCCCTGGTAAACACTGAACTAAAGTACTCATTCAGGTATTCTGCCATTAAGATTGAGACGTAAGTGATTTATTGTTTGGACACGGTTTTGGACGGCATTATACCGACAAAACGAAGAGGAGGTAGTGCCTCGGATGTTACCGAAGTGACACCGGAGACATACGCTATGCTACTCCGGTTCTAGGATCTTTTAAGCATTGAGGCAGTTGTTAATAAGCTACGTAGCGTGCTTTATCTGAAGGGTCTGACTGACAAGTTAGATGCATTGTCCGCTATTATTACTCAATTGAATGAGCGGTTGGACAAGAAGGATCAACATGTTGCTGCTCTAGAAGCAAGACTGTCCTGAATGGAGGCTGATCTAGATGAATTGGAGCAGTATTCTCGGAGATTAAACCTACGATTCTTTAGAATTCCCGAGTCGGACTAGGGGGAAAATACCACAGGCAAGTTCCATTGTGAGCGCGGATGTAGTTACCAGCCATCGTCTGGGACGGCGACAGCCAGGTGCGGACGCGCAACCTCGACCAGTGATCATCAAATTGGCCACTCCCCCACATGCGCGACGTGGTCATTCGTGCGAGACGTCGCCTACAGGAAAGCGGCGCTCGACCGACGATGTACGTCAATGAGGATTTAACACGTTGACGAGCGGCGCTGGCAAAGAAGACCCGACAGATGAAAGTAATAAATAACCAAATAAACGATTGTTGGACTTTCAACGGCAAAATTGTCGTAAAGTCCCTGAACGATGTTATAAAGGAAATCCGCACCGAGGCCGATTTGAACGGATATTGCCTGGGACGGAACTTGTACAAATTGTCAAACTTTGCTTTTGTTCGCGGCAACGACTTTGTGTGACTCATGTGTGACTCATCGCAGTGACTATAATGACTCATCAACGATACACAGCTGCCATTTGCTGCTGGTATTGGTATACAAAATTATGTATGTTAAGTCCAATCAATGGAAACGGTAACAAAAGTACAGCTACCAGTAAATCTATTTATGTTTGCTATTCTTGAAAACGGTAATGCCAACTGTGTTTTATTAACACATGAGCATTTAAATTTGTGTTGGGTTATTTTACGAATGAACATCGGCATAATGAAACTTATATGTTCATTATAAAATGTTTGGGTTTTGTAGGCCTATATAAGCATTATCAATGGAAATGTTGGTAGTAAGCAATATTTATATGCAGATATGTGTAATAATAATTGTTATTATTATTGCTGCTTGTTTACACTAGCCATGCGTGGTATTTATGCTTTATTACACATGAGGAGTACACATTTACGGACTAACATCCCTACGCTGTACTCTACGGACTAACATCCGTACACTGTATTTATTACACGTAACCTTACGCACTGAACATAATGCTAACTATAGCCAATTTGATTTTAGTATGTCATTGTACAATTATGAGCTGACAGACGTAATGTGTTATTATTCATTTGTTTTGTTACATTACTTAAAATCAAAACATTATTTATAAGTAATATCTTAACAGAATTACTTTAAGATCTGTTATTTTATGTATTGACAAACAAAACCCTAATTTGGTTATATCATTTGTGATTTTGGTATATAAGTCCTTTCAGCTAATTTGTTGCTATCATGATATGCAGATATATAAGGTATTCGGAATAACTGCTTAAACAATATATTATATATAAATGAAAATGACACTGACATAAATGAACAGTAAATAATACGACGTTCGTCTTACTATGATTTTGACCAATTTAATGAGTTAGCAAAGAAAAATAAGAATTCATTCAGTATTTTAAGTACAAATATACAATCAATAAATGCCAACATTTCTTAACTTGAGGCATTCATGGAAGAACTAAATACTATAAATTTTAAATTTAGTGTAATATTTTTGCAAGAGTCATGGACAGACGAAAGCGAGGATTATATATATGTAAAAAATAAACACTGTAAATGTACAAGCAATGACAAATATCATGAATGAAATCAAATCAAATTACATTTACGATAAGTTCAATAAAAGTCCAACCGCTGATCCAAATTGTAATTATGATATAATATATGAAGAAATTACCCGTGCTAAAAATAAATACATGCCAAACAAATTAGTAAATTTAATAAATACAAACATAAGACATCGACTTGGATCACTCAGGGTTTGTTAATATCAATTAGATATCGAGACAAAATGTATAAACAGTTAAAATTAACAAATCCATTTAAGCAAATTATGAATAACTATTAAAATCAATTTAAAAACCTGTAACGCGATATTGAAGAAAAACATTCGGGCAGCTAAATAAATGTATTTTGAATCTCGTTTCTCTCTTTTTAGAAATGATATACGAAATACCTGAAAAACTCTAAATGAATGTATCTAAAAAACAGACTGAAACAAGTTTCCCAACTTATTTTAAAGACAACGGCACACAAATTACAAACAAACAAATAATTGCAAATAAATGTAATAATTATTTCACAAATATAGCTCACACTATTGTAAATGATATCAAATATGAAGGTACCAAAGATTGTAGTTACTATTTAAATAAACAAATAAACTCAGCTTTTAAAAATGAAAATGTAGATGAAGAAATAGTAAAGAAAATAATACACAATCTACCCACAAAACATAGTTGTGGTTTCGATGGTATCTCTTAAAAAATTTTAACAAATAATTGAACCTGCAATAATAAAGTCATTAACTATGTTAATAAATCAAATGCTAAATACTGGGATTTTTCGAGATAAACTTAAAATTGCCAAAGTAATTCCAATATTTAAAAAAGAAGATCCCACGTTATTAAAAAACCATAGGCCTATTTCTCTACTCCTAAAATTATCAAAAGTATTAGAAAAAAATTTCTTTACTCAGTTATCGTCGTACTTTAATGAAGCTAAACTTTTGTTCGATAATCAATATGGTTTCCACTGAGTATGCAGCGCTTGAATTGGTAGACAGAATTATAAATCACATGGACAATAATGAGATGTCAATTAATGTATTTCTCGATCTATCGAAGGCCTTTGATACTATTGACCATAATATTTTATTATATAAATTAAGATACTACGGCCTGAATGGTTCAACTCTACTTTTAGTTGAAAATTATTTAAATAACCGAAAACAGTATGTTGAAATTGATGAAATGCAATCATGAATACTACCAATACAAATCGGAGTTTCACAAGGCTCAATTTTAGGACCTTTATTGTTTATTATTTACATAAATTATTTCCCACAAGTTAATAATATATTTAACTTAATTATGTATGCTGATGACACAACACTTTCTAGCACATTAAAGCATTTTAGTGACAGCACACAACATAAAAACAAAAGTATATAATCTGTAATAAACAATGAACTCTGTAAAGTTATTGAATGGCTAAACATTAATAAATTATCATTAAACAAAGACAAATCTAAATATATAATTTTTCATGAATTACTTAGCAGTTCCACAACACATTTAGCTGTATAGTATAATAACGCCAAACGGCTGAGGCCCCGTTTTGGGCAGGGGACCCGTTTTTCACGCCGTTCCCCTACATAGTTTCATTCCGTCGTCACCAAAAAAAACTTTTAAATACTGTATATCCTCCTTGACTTCTTAGCAGTTCCATCCAACTGTTGACGACTTTTGCTGTGTATATGACAAAGAGAACACTTAATCCTTTGGGTTTGTTAAGCCACTGAGCTCGGATTTTCCGAGGGTATTGGCGCTAAAGAAGATATTTCATTGTTGTTATTATTATATATGTGACAGGTGTGATTTTAAAGGGAAACAAAAGGGAATTGTATGGGCCTATGCACATGAATGAGTTAATACAATGTGGCAATGTGTAACTACAATCAACAATATCACTCCTGCGATTTACTCAGAATTTTATTATTTTTAAAGTGGCAGATTCGAGTGACATCTTACAGTTCCCGAAGGCTGCCATATTGACCCCCCCCCCCCCCCCCCCGATGCTTGACCAATAAGCGCATAACGCTATGACGCTGCGGTGACACGTCGAATGCCCCTGTTTTCTCGACATATATGCGAATACGCCAGCTCATATGTTGGTTTCTCGTATTCCCTTCGATTCAGAGCTACACTTGTAACAGCTGTTATAATGACACAGAGTGTACCATACGGACTTTTCTTAAGAAATGTCAGCGCCCGAACAAATAATTCGGCGATGCAAACTAGAGTAATACTCTCAGTTTGGCGACTGGCGAATTGGAAAGAATAGGCATAGGTGACGTCAGGCTTTCTATCCGAACGGCGCTATCCTTCCAATTGAAATTATGTGTCTTCAACAAGGTTATTCAAGTACATTGCTGGCATGATATGTTTGATTGTAGTTGCTAATGGTTAGTTTTTATTAACTTTTAATTGCATAGGCCCAAAAACCCGTGTGTTACCCTTTGAGAATGAATTAATAATGAAACGCAGGATATAATTACGACTAAATATGTATAATCGTTGTCTAAATACAAAATATAACTAAACGGAATAATAACTTCACACACGCACGCACTCACGCACACACGCACGCACACACACACACACACACACACACAGCATTCTAGTATCCTATCGATTTTATGCTAAGGGTTGTCATAAAATCTTAATGGATTAACATTGGTTTACATGTGTTCATATTGTCGACTTAATTATCACCTACTGGTGTTTTGCAGCAACATGCAACAAAAGAACAGGAGGAAACAGAAGCAACGCGCAATGCTTCCGTACGAACAATGGTGAGTGTCGGTGCAATACCAGTCAAACAAGGTCACCGTGGAATTATGAGTATTCGTTTTTTTTGCAATACCGCGAACGAAATAAAGTTACAATGACCCTATAAATACGTCATGTATATGTACGAGTCATATATTATGTGAAAGAACCATTTCTCCCCATCAACATGAAGTATGACATGGAGCTGTCAGATGATGGAGTAGGTGTGGAGCGACGATCAAACAGTGTCACCGTAAAGTGATAAAAGTTCGAAATTGTGTCATCCCGCAAAAGTCATGCAATATAAAAGGTTGCGTATATCTACGTTACCTATCTATTTATGGCAACGTCGTATACCGTTGGAAAGTCAACTGTCTCCCCGTAAACATGGGGTACGACGGGGAGCTATCAAGTGGTGTCCTAGGTGTGGTGTGAAGGTTGAAACGACGAATGTTCAAAACTACGCCATTTCACAAACGTTCTACACTAACAATGGTTGAGTAGCTACTTTGTCTAAATATACTAGGCCATATTATATACCATTTGAAAGCACAGGAGTGCAGGGTAAACAAAGTCACCGTCAAAAGATGAATTTTCGGAATTATGCCGTTCAGCAGATTAGGTTAGTCAACATGTGATGTTATACTTTTAAGTGCATTTTTTTATTAATGGCAGGAATTCTTGCTAGATCTGTCACACATGGAATAAGAAAATATTTGTATGTGAATGCCACCCTCGATTATGAAGGTTATTTGAACGTCACAAACTCAAAATTGTGTCAAAATAATTTTTTTTAAATTTACATCTTTTTGTACACACCTTTGCATAAAACCAAATATTTTATGATTTGTACATGTATTGTCTGTGTTATCAGGTTTTGAACTTTGAATTTACTTCTAAATATATGTGATAATCTAACATAAAGACGTGATCTTCTCAAATGTGTTTATCGCGTACATCAAAGTTGTTTACACACCCAATTATTCTTTGTATGCCTGTTTGTATACATTCCTGTTGATATAATATGCATATTATTTATTACTACACATGCATTTGGTCAATAACATGATGTGAAAGTCAAAGCACTTGCCCAAAATGCAGATCAGCCAACTGAATTGATGTATAGATTATACAAGATGCATAATGACATATTCTGCATTACAAGGATCATAGTAGGTTATCATCACCGTGAAGCAACAACTGGTTGAAGAAACTACACGGTTTCATGACGCACCGAGGAAGCAACTTTCATAAACCTTTGTAACTACACAATATACAAAACACTACCAAAGTTGACAGGAAGCTGTTAAAGTAATAGGTCAGCGGTGTCACTATATGGTAGTGGAAATGGTGAACACCATGACGCTTTACCTATCCCCAGTCACGCTGTCTAGAGCCACATTTGGAGTTCACATGAACCCAATACCGAAGGTATAGCTGCCCAATGTCTTGGTACGGCTGGACTTCATACACTCTTGGAACTTCCAGAAACAATCTGAAAGACTTATGCAACCTGCGAATGATAACCTGTTCAGCTTCCACGCACTAACAGAAGTTCAATATCAGCTTTTTGTGGTCATGTGAAGACATCGAGCTTGCACAATTTCCAGAACCAACCAGCTACTTGTCAAGGGAATTGATCACGATGGGGAACTTGCACGGGCTGGATATGTTGTGTATCACCTATTTTATGGCACTCGCTCGTGAGTAGCAAACCGTCGATCCTGTCAGGATCGAACTCTGTGTCTGACGATGCTACCCCACCCTCTACCCTACAACTTGCTACAATATTGCACACGCTAATCACCACACAAAGATTTGGTTACAGGCAGATTGTGAATATATAGCTATAGCATCTCATATCGACGCATGTACGAGGAAGAAGGTATCAGAATGTCTTTGTGAACTCGGCTCTCCCCTATTGTAGATGTCTGTGGATGCTACTCGGCGATCTGGCTCAATCGTTTTTTTGTAATGCCGATTATACCATTATACACCCTGTATGTGCTACTAATTGGCTCAGTTGCCTGATCAGCAAGCAATTGGTTGAAGCGCCTTTTGATTTTCTTCAAAACAAATACTTGCACAAGCCTCTGGTGCTGTCTTCTCGGGGTGTTTCACATCTGTCAGAGAGACTGTTCTCCATCGGGAGGGCATAGCTTGTATCATCACAGAAGGTTATTATTCCTACTTCACATTAAATTCTTGGAGAAATATTTACAAATAACGACGTTTTTTTATAATTGTTTTCATTTTCGTTGTTTTCATTTTAGAACTTGAGACTGTTAACGTTTAATTATATTTTTGCATACGTATTTCATATATACATATAATATTCATAATGCCCAAAGCCGTGCTCCAATGTTCCACATGTTATGTCAACACAGGCGGTCCATAGCTCTTTCACAAAACCAGACGACGCACAAACAAATGATAACACAATAACTGGTAGGTTCCCTAAGTCAATGTTACATGGATATACATATCATTAGCGGCGATAACTATTGCCTACACTGCTGCCTGTATTAATCGACTTTCGAGCCGAATGTAAGCCTCACCATTCGACTTCGAGACGCATCGAACATGAAAATGGTAACCTGACATCTAGTTACCGAACAAGCACTATAAGGGTTAACGCCTTTAAAAAAATGTAAGATGCCCCTCTGACGTCATGTTCATATCAGTAAATTGTTTTTGTAGACACATTGCCCTTTGGAACGAAATGGCTTTGTACGTTAAAAAATCCCCTGTTTCTAGTCGAATGTAAACCTCACCATCGAACATTAAAATAGTAACCTGGCATCTAGTTACGGAACAGGAAATATAACTAAATACGCCTTTTTGAAAATGCTCGATGCCTCTGAGCAATAAATCTCGGTAAAATGGTATTTTGTAGTAATAGTGCCCTTCTGCTACTTACGGTTTTATTCTACCCCAGTGCAAATTAAATCAAGCGCACTAAAACGAATACAAAGTAAGCCCTGCAAGGGGCTGGTTTGGGAGAATTGGGCACACTGGGTGTTGGGTTAGTCTGACTGGGGGGGGGGGGCAAACGAATGGGCTGAGGGGGCAATGCTTTGTACGTTAAAAAAGCCGTCCTGAAATGTGGATTCCACCATGACATATTGAATTGTCTAGTCAGGCTTACAAAAAATAATTGGGTGTGAAAACAACTTTGGTATAATAGATAAACGCATTTGAGAACATCACGTTTTTATATTAGATTATCCCATATAATGTATGAGAAAATTCAAAGTTCAACAGCTGCTGACACAGACAATACGTGTACAAATCATAACGTATTTGGTTTTATGCAAGAAGACGTCAATTAATTAATGAAACTATTTTGACACAATTTTTAGTTTGTGACCTTCAAATAATCTTCAAAATCGTATACATACACATTTCCTTGTGTGATGGATCTAACATGAATTCCTGCTATTAACAAATAATGCAGTAAAAGTATAACATCACATGTTGGCTAGCCTACCATATGCAGAAAGGCATAATTTCGAAAATTTATCTTTTGACGTTGACCTTGTTTAACCTTCATTCCACTGTTAGAACACCTCTCTACAACTCCACGACACACATCATTTCAACGGGGATACAATATGCTTTCAAACGGTATGTAACATGGCCTAGTGTATGTAGACAAAGTAGCTACACAACCATTGTAAGTAAAGAACCTTTGGGAGTGGTGTAGTTTTGAACATTCGTTGTTTCATTGATCTTGTTTAACCTTCACTCCACAACTACTGCACCACTTGATAACGTAGCCCACCGTCGTATCCCATATTTACGGGGAGACATTTGGCTTTCCAACGGTTTACGACATTGCCATGTAACAGATAATTAAAGTAGATATACGCAACCATTTATATTGTATGACGTTTGCGGGATGACACAATTTCGAACATTTATCACTTGACGGTGACTCTGTTTGATCATCGCTCCACACCAACTCAATCAACTGACAGCTCCATGTCATATCTCATTTTGACGGGGAGAAATGGTTCTTTCATACGTGTATGATACGTACATGTAAATGAAGTAATTGCAGGGTCATTGTAACTTTATGAATTTTGCGGTATTTTAAAAAAATCGAATTTTCATCATTTCACGGTGACCTTGTTTGACCTTAGCTCCACTCGCACCATATCAGGTAATATCTCCGTATCGTAACTCAGTTTGTCGGGGAGACAATAAGCTTTTTAAAAGTATATGACTTGGCCATCCTGTCATTAAGTAAAGTAGATACGGGACCATTGTAATATTAAAACGATTGCGGAAGCGCACAATTTTGAAAATTCATCATTTGACAGTGACCTTGTTTGACCTTGGATTCACGCTTACTGCACAATTTGGCAGCTCTATGACTGGCCTCGTTGGGACAGGGAGATGTAGAGCTTTCAAATGATATAACATTTGGGTGTGTGTGTGGGGGGGGGGGGCATTTAAATCGGTCCGATGGGTCTACCGCTCGCCTAAAATATGTAATCTATCTAGTCCTAATGCTATGCTGATTGGTGCATTTTGCCTATTCTGCTTAATTAAAGACTATTGAAAGGTAATTAAATTAAGCCTAAACCTTTACCCAGGTATACTAGAAAAATCCAGCTAGGAAGAATAACTCTTAACTTGTCCTACATCCTTGCGATACGTTTTATATGAAAACCAATGACAATACATAATTATGGACCAGTGGAGTACGTTAATGCTCTTTCCAGCCTAGTTTTTCTACGGATTGATTAGACACGTTATTTTCACTTGTGTTTGGAGACAAGATTGCATGTTTTCGGTCACGTATTTTTAAAATGGTAAGTTCTTATATAGCGCAGTATGCAGTCATCAGGACTGTTCAAAGCACTTTACACTTTTCTCCCTGGCAGACCTGTTCAATCGAACATCTCAACTTTTTTAGGAAGCATCCACTAATGATAATTTTTTTAAATTTTTGTTAAACTCTTTGGGCAGTGATATCAGCAGAATTGGGTACTATTTTGGTGCTGCGTGTCTGCATTTAGCATGTTCAAAACAATTACCGAATCGCAGGTAGTAACGTAGAATCTTATGTTTCATTAAGGATTACGTAAAAAATTACTTCAGTTAACACAAAAAGAGTGGCTTATTAGAACATCATATACCGGATGTCATATTTATTTCATATGTTTTAAGAGTAGTTTTGCATATTATCATTATACTATGTGGCACAGAATACATTCTTACGCCAGTGAACTCACTCTTCAAGTTATTGTCTGACAGCACGCAGACATCTTTTTATGAAAAATCATTCATTATAAATAGTTTTTCTAAACAGGTCGTATAACATGATTGCCACAAATAATTAAATTACTCTTAGACAAACATCCTTGATTGGTATATGATAGTAAATGAACTTTGTTGCGATGTGTCAGTCAATAGTCATAGTGATGCGTGTGTCCCTGTAGTCCACTTAGTTGTTCCTTATTGCTTCTCTGCAGACAGAAGCTACTGAGACGGAGTTGGAGGAAGCAGAAGCTGTGGGATGGACAGCCGCAGCGGTAGGTTTTCACAGCAGTAGCGGGAGGGTTCCATGACAATACCAGTATGCTTCTGAAATGGAAAAAGGTGATGTATTTATGTCACGCTCATGAAGAAACTATCTCCATGAATATATGTATATGCTTTATAAAGTTAAATTTGTATGTACTACGTGTGAGTTTAACGATTAATGACTACCAACGCCGGATTTAATTAAAATGAACTGTTTTGCTCCCTTTTCAAAATGCAAATATGTAACTTTAGCGAAGCATGTAATTTATAAAACTTCAATTTGTTACGTTATAAATAAAGATAATCTGAGATATCTAAGGGGACCATAGAATGTCTTATTGTCTTTACTTGCATCTACCAAGAACAGTGAAACCTACAAATAACTGTCTTTTGTATAAATTACTTAAATGGATTGTTCACTTTGTTTTGATATTTCTTTATGTATAAGATCGCTTGCTTTTGAAAATGCTTTGTTAATAATATATCCAGGCAGATTTGTTCGTATACAAATTAACTTAGCTAAGTATTATTATGAACAGTGCCAAATTTGCTGCACTCGTCTTACAACGTCTCCATTTATAAGACAGCTCGTCCGTGTGTCAAGTCTTATTTTGCAAATAGACAAGTGGTTTTAGTTAATGTACTTAAAGGAGCAATAATGCATGTTGATTTGGATACAGTTCAAGAATGTCTGAATTTTGTTAAATAATATGAATACTTCGTCATCCGATAATTACATTAAATGTTTTTAAACAAACTGGGAGTTGATTGCTTTAACATAAAATGTAATGTTTCATTGCGAACAAATCAAACCCTGATTGGTAGAGAATAATAATAAACATTCTTTATTCACGATAATCTGATATACATTTTATTTTCTTAAGTGTAGTGAGTTTTAAAACATAAATGTATAGGTAAAATTATGTAAAACTGATAAACAAAGTAATGATATAAAAGAGTACATTGTATAAGGTGACTGACTATCTTGTAAAGCATATATTGTCAGTTTATAATTTGATCTGTCATAGTAGACGGCCATTTTAATGATCTTTCAACGAGTCACTGATATACGTGTATCAATGTTATCAATGTTGTTCATTTAGTTGTTACTTACTGGTATTGTGCCACATGATACGGGGGAACTTAATGAAGCAGACGATAAGAAAAGGAATGCCGCAATGGTAGGTTTCTCTAGCAATAATAATTCGGTTCCATGGAAATTCTTATATATTTCTAGTAAATAATGGTAACGTATTTTTGTTATATTCCGATGAAGAAAATATGTCATCAAGGATTGTGACTTTGCTTAACATTTACGAGATAGTTCGGGTTTTAGAATTAGTTAATACCGATAAAAAAGACACATGTACGACTGAAGTAATATTGATCTATCTGTCAAACTGCAAAATCTACCTGCAACGAACAGTAATTTCATCATTATTTGTGTCATACCGTTATTTATATTAAAAAGCAATGAATACCATAAGGTTCTTTCCTGCATATATCAAAACCCGAAATAAATCACTGCATAATTACACTTTTGACGATTGATTATAAAATGTATATTCACTTTAGTTATAAGATTGCATGCTTTCGACCACGTGTTTTCATTAGCAATAACGTATGCCGTTGTCCCGAGCCACTACGTTTTGTGCAGTACTATATATTATACTTAACTGAATTGATACAGTTTAGTTAATATTGAATATAATATAATGTTTACTTCTCTATCTTAACACTGCATTCAGTATGTTGAAACAAACTGCGAATGGGAGGTTTTATCACAGGCTTAGAATACAATGTTTCTTACGAATTCCCTCCAGTAAAGTGGCACGAACAAAATAATATAATGTATATATATATATATATATATATGTGTGTGTGTGTGTGTGTGTGTGTGTGTGTGTGTGTGTGTGTGCGTGCGTGCGTGCGTGCGTGCGTGCGTGTGTTTGTGTATACAGTATGTACATGTATGTGGGGGGGGGGACTTCACGGTGTTGGTTGGCAGCCTGTGGACAGTTTTTCATTACAAGTTGGTAAACATTTTTGTTCTGAATTGGTATTCACAGGAGTTCCAGAACTAGTTAAACTCTCTAACCCATCCATCCTTGATGCATCTCTGTTAATAGATGAGCTTTGTCGTGATATGACAGTGAGTCACATTTATGTGCATCCATGACTTCCAATTAGTTATCACTTGCTGGTATTTTGCAGCAATCTGTGAGAGATCTGAAAGAAGCAGAAACAGTAGGATGGAAGGCCACAACGGTAAGTTTCCATAGCAACACAGTAGTCATATTAAAGAGTAATAATAATGTAATAAAAGATATGCTTTTCTTGAAACACAAACGTTTGTCAATACACGCAAATGTTTTACACCTGAAATGCTAAAGAATGTAGCGTTATCAAACATAAATCTAACCAATCGTTTTTTCTTGACCTAACTTCGACACTACTGAAACCTGTCAGTAACATCTCTGTCTTACAGTTGAATATATATATCTTGTTCGGATGTTTCAAATAGCAGTATCGATCAACTCATGTTACGTATCACATGATATTATAAAAATAATACAGGAACGAACGATGAAATATTTTCTAAATGTGTTTGAATGCCTTATATAAACATATTGTCCATGCCTAATTAATGGTGATATTTTGTATAAACCTTGTATCCATACTTATTTGATGTTCATCTCTGATAGTGTATGAGCTGTGTTATGATTTGTCCGACATTTACCATTGCAATAATGGCGTAGTGACCCTGGGGAGGGGGGTGTATTCGCACCCGGGCGCCGGGTATGGGTGGGGGGCGCCGAATCGACGGTCAATTTACCAACAACGCAGATAGAATTGTGTATTATATGCAATTCCCCTCTTCAGTTGTGACAATCACAGTTTAAACGTGGCTGGTGTTCAGTCTGACAGTCAAGAACCACTTGTGACATTCTTTGGGACAATTGAAACGGTAGGCCCTACCTCTTTTTGTAAATTCAACTCTGTGAGTAGAGAGAAAATATGGCAGACCGGGCCAACCATAGTCAAAGTGGACTTTGAAACCTGATGGAGGCGTGGAGTGCTACAGTGGGGGATATCACAGCTATTAACGACTGTTTCGATGACATTGTGGGGCTTTTTGAGAGGCCGCGCGAATCGTTGTGAGAGGCTGTCCAAGGATATAAATGAATCATCAGAAACCAGGGGTAATGCGGGCAGCTGCTTTACATCGTTGTAGTGTGACAACAAAGTAGTGTGGATAAAGGCAAGTAGTGGTGCATGGAATGTGGAATATAGTTAAGAGAAGGGCATGACGATCGAAAGGAATGTTCGGAAAACTAGCACGAGACGAAGATCCGTCGGCCGAACAGGAACTGAATGCCAAATGTAGTTTTCTGCATGGCAGACACACGCCTTAGAGTCTATGTCTCATGGACGTTGATCATCAAAGTTCGAGTGATCCACCATCCGTGAAAATTCTACGTCTCTACGAACAGTGTAACACGCCGATTAGGGTGGAACCTAAATCAATTTAGGGATCTCTGACTGAAGAATGTTTATTAAGACACTCCACGACAGTTGCTTTCATTCATCGTGTCATACGGTGGAGGTGTATTCTATAAAAATTGATCTTAGTGGTGTGAAGTGCCTCTTTGGTGCGCGTACTTATTTGTGTTTTAAACGACTCATTGTCTATTATTTGTAATTTATTATTGGTTGTACCATGAAGAGTTCACAATTCATATCGAATAAAAAAGTGAATTACTTTTGGTTTTCATCCAAGCGTAGTATGCATGAGGGGGGGGGGGCAAATTATGTTTTGCACCCGGACGCTGACAATTCTTTATGCCACTGCCACTGCCACAGCCACTGTTATACACGTGCCCATGTAGTCCACTTAGTTATCACTTACTGGTGCCTTGTAGCGAACTGCAAATGGGACGGAGCCGAATGACACAGACATCTCAGGAAGAAACGCCTTATCAATAGTGGTAGGTTTCTATGGTAATCCCAGTATGCGTGCAGTAATCGTGAACTGCAATGTATGTATGCCTTGTGCTGATTGATATCATATCACATCATTCTCAGAATATACCCATGAATTATCATAGGTTTGTTTAAAATGTGCGTTCATGTGATACGCGACAGTTTAGGAATTAATCAGTACTGAAAGGCAAGATATAGTTACGCCTCAGTGTTTCTCTTCCGTCGAATTGCAAAATCTTGCTGGCAGGAATAGTGACATCCGCAGTTTCCTTGTCATACAATGTTTATATAAAATATTTTTATATAAAAATCAAAAATAGGTTATCGTGACCAAGCAATACCATAAGATCCTTCCCTACATCTGATCACACTTCCGTGTACTGATTATGCAGCGTGTATAAAATAGCTTGCTTTCGGTGATGTTTTGCCATTAATAACCTATGCAATACCTGACCCACCACACTGCAATAAGTGTTTGTCTAGATACATTGTGTATCTGTCGTCATATACATGCTTTTGTATACATATACATGATTTTGACACATTACAAACAAGCATATATATATATATATATATATTACCATAATAATAGTCCATTTAGTTTCCCTTACGGTTGCTCTCCAGACACGGACTGTGACAGAGTTGGAGGAGGCAGAAGCCGTGGGATGGAATGCCGCAGCGGTACGTTCCCATATATATATATATATATATATATATATATATGTTAATGTAAAGGATACGATAGAACGCACATATATTTGCCTGTCTGAATTACGTGAACAGCAACGTTTTTATTATAAATAGGGAAGAATAGAAATAGCAATAGAAACAAACTAAGAACCTGCAAACAGTTCAAAACTTAATTTGTAACTGAACATTATTTTAAGACAACTATTAATAAAGGTAACCGATCAGCACTTGCAATATTTCGATGTGACGTGGCACCAATCAGAATTGAAACTGGACGTTTCGAACGCACTACCCTCCATCTGAAGCTAGAGTATGTTATAATTGGACTAATAATATAGAAAATGAGTTCTACATTTGAAATATGTGTTCTTTATATTTTAATGAACGACAGGATCTAATATGTCATACAACAAACAAGGATGCAGATTGTATGAATATGTATCAACATTTTATATATTCTTCGTGTTACTATTGTTATGGATGCATGTGTTTATATTCAACACAACAGGTCACACGTGTGGGCTTAGACATTAATTAATATTGGAAAACGCAGGATTAAATAATACAAATGTAATATTTGTTTCATTCAGCCATTCGTGGGATAATTGGAAGTATACTGATTTATTAATTTTGAGTTAGTTTTCTCAACTTGTTTCGTTTGTATGACCGTCGATTACACTTGTTGAGACAATATGAGAATTCTTGTCTGCTAATACAATGCATAAGAATATCCCCTTATGATTGAACACAACGTAGAATTAAAAGAAACAAACTTGTTTTATTAAGGTAAACATCTAGATCAGTCGATCAATTTCTGAACGTCTACCTAAAGCTTATGATGTTAAATTATTTCCTGTTACTACTGTCCTAAGCCGTCCATGATCTTTCAATGAGTCAACACTGCTATACGTATGTCGATGTTGTCTATTTAGTTGTTACTTACTGGTGCCGTGCCGCCTGGTCCGATGGAGCTGGACGACTTAGAACTTGAGGGGAGGAAAACCGCGATGGTAGGTTACTATAGCAATAACGATACGTTCCAGAAACCAGCTATGTGCCAGATGTGAGTTTAAGAATGTATTAAACTAAAAAAAGCACGACATAATATTTATTTGTGATCATTCGCTTCATTTGAATATTGGTCTGATCTACCAATTGGCGATGTATTTCAAAAAACACAAACGTGTTATTTAGAGTTATCGACTTATGAATTTACACGTTTGCTTTTCTACCTATCGGATAAATATGTAAATATAGTTCACATAGAATGCCACTGTGAACGAGTTTAGATAACTGATTCATTCCCACGATTTGTTTTCTATCGATGGGTATTAATTAGCTGTTGGTTGATTGATTTATTTATTTATTATAGTTGAGGAGCTTTGTCATGATCTGTCAGTCAGTCACCGCGAGTGCGCGGTGTCCACTTAATTGTCACTTACTGGTGTTCTGCAGCGACGTGTGAGGAAGTTGAAGGAAGCAGAAACAGCAGGACTGGAGGCCGTACGTGTAGGTATCCATAGCAGCACTGCCTATTGGTGCACTAATATCAGCTGAACAGCATACAGTCTGGTTTTTTTAATGCTACGTATGTTCCATCACCTTATGATTGCGTTTAGCATGTTAAACATTTTGTGGGTAAGAATACCTCAAGTGACACACAAGAATTAGTTTGCATACTTTGCGAAAATATCACCACAACATTTTACTTGGTACGTTTTGGATGCATCTTATTTCTTGATCATTTATATTACCGTAGCAATATGCGGCATAAAATAAATGCATGTGCTCGGTTGTCGCATCTATCTAATTATTGGCTAGCAACACTCGGACAAAAGGCAATGGAAATCTATGGGAACCAAATAATCAAATCATTATGTAAGGTCGTTACCTGCATATATCAGTATTCAGTAGATTGTTTTAACATTTCGATCTTTTGTGACATTGCTCTTTGGTGGTTTAAATCGTATTTGAAATGCATTAATTAGTTAAGTGGAAACAAAAAGCAGCAAAAAACTAATCATTTGCAACAACAATCACATTTGTAACGTCAGTGGTTAATTAGAAAATCAATATTGGAGATACAGCTACCGTGTTTCATGGACCAGCTATTGGAAACTCTAAAAGGAGTGTAGTTTCACAGATATATTGAAAGACAATGGATTTGGATAGTTCATACTAAATAGGACGAGTTTAGTTGAGAGTTCATACGCTTGTGTAAAAACATCAGATCTGCCTACTATATTGAAGGGACTTTAAAGCAACTCTTTGAGAATTGTAATATCTTTATGATGTACGCAATTATTCACTAATTCTGTTGACACGACTAATTCATGTAATTATATGCATTTATTTTATTAGAATTATGTTTTATTATTACAAATTGCCATACAAATATATCGATATAATATATATTTATGAATCAACATGATCAATGAGGTCATTAATATACAAATAAGCAAAAATTGTACAATTTGTGAACGTTGTGGTACACCAGACAAAACCGGCTTCGATGACCACGCGTTGTTTTCGGTCGAGAAGGTAAGACTGCAACCACTGCATGCACTACACAGTGGGTGGCACACTGAATCAAAGGCTTTACTGAACTCCAAGTATACAGAACATACTTGTTTCTTGTTGCCAATGGATTCAGAATTGAAATCCAAGTAGCTCTCTAGATTAGATACCGGGTACTGTATTTCTGCACCTCATAAATTCTTGTTGACTGCTCGAAATTGTGTTACGCACATGCTCGTACAATAGGTAATATGACAATTTTTCAAAACCTTCAAACTTAAACTTAATAGCTGTACGAGAAATATAGGTATGTATTACATATAGTTCGTTTATCTCTATCATAAGACACACTAATATGAGTCATTGGGTGTGATTAAAAGGAGAGAATACTTGGATAAACAAGGTCATCTACCAGTGGAAAGACATAATGAAAATGTTCAGAACATAGTTTGGCTGTTTCAACTGGACTGTCTACCTCGGTGAAGAGACGTTTTGTTTGACTGTTTGTTCGATTTCCAATGCATAATCGCAGCACGTTTTTCTCGTTCATATCGTTGTCATACCATATTTGGCATTTCCGCCGACGACTATTATTTATATATTATAACCTTCCGATTTGATTTCGCATCGCGCTCGACGGAAAATTTGTATCGCTTCGATGGCTGGGACAAAATACAATATGTGGTTGCCATACTTTTGTAGCAGGGCAACACTCAGAATTCCTTGTTTAAGTTTTAACAGCATACATCAGCGGATAACACTAATTGTTTGAACCAAAAACACATATAAATCACACAACTTGGACATACATCCTTACACAAACATGCTTAACTGAATTCTAATCGAGGAAGAGTTTTGTCATTATCTGTCGTCAGTTACCGCTATATATGTCTGTGTAGTCCACTCAATTATAACTTACTCGTGCCGCAGGGACATGTGACAGAGACGGTTCAAGTGGAAACAGAGGGGACAGTAGCAAAGGAGAAAAGAGCAGAGAGGACAGAAGCAGCAGAAACGGAAGCAGAGGGAATAGAAGCAAAGGGAATAGAAGCAGAAGGAACAGAAGCAGAGGAGAGATATGTCTCAGCGGTAGGTTACTAAAAGTAATAATAGGTTTCCTTTCCTTGACAATGCCGGTGTGATCCCAGTAAGAATGAGTGTGTGCGTAGGTTCGTTCCTGGGTGCATGAGTGTGTGGGCGCGCGTGTAATTTTGGTGACAACTGCTGCAGAAAAAAAGGAATGTTTACGTGAACCATGAAATACACACACACACACACACACACACACACACACACACACACACACACACACACACACACACACACACACACACACACACACACACACACACACACACACACACACACACATAATTTGCATCGCTTCGATGGCTGGGACAAAATACAATATGTG
>OZ023214.1:18208825-18271325 GCA_963995525.1 Escarpia spicata | reverse complement strand
ACGTATATCTCTGGTAGTAATTATGCTATCCACATAAGGGGTTTGGTTTTGCATTCAGTCTACTCTACTCTGCGCAATGACCAGATACGTTTTAAAAATCACCAATAGTTTGAAAGATAAACCCGTATTTTGTTGCCAATTGTTTAAAAAAATTCCGCACATCAAAATATTAAATTATTAAAATGACATAATAAACAATTTTACAAACAATAATAATTTCAAAAAAATTCTAAAATTATAATTATTCATTTGTTCAATACAAAATGGCAGTGTTTCAAAATTTGCCAATATTTGCTCAAAATAGCTGATATTTTATTTGTTTCCATGGAAACGGGGGTCTGGCAGAAAGAAGTTCAATATATTTTGTACTCAGTTCTTTGGGCATAACAAATTGGACTATTTGAATATATTAAGACATAATCCTGCCTACCTGCTGTGTCTGGCCTTAATTCCACAACTAATTAAACTCCCCTTAGACAAACTTTGTTGATTAATTTATCTGGGTAGATGAACTTTGTCATGCTCTGTTAGTCGTCCACCACTGTTACACGTGTGACCATCGTGTCCACTTAGTTATGACATAGTGCTGTTCTGCAGTCAGGTGCGACGGAACCGGAGGAAGCACAAGCCGAGGTATTGGATACCGAAGAGGTAGGTTTCCATAGAAATCATTGCAGATTTTCATTGCGGTGGAAGTATGCTTCTAGAAATAGCGAATTACGTATGGAGTCATGTTGACATAGATCTGAGAATATGTTTTAGATTAGCATTCATATGACAAGTACAACATTAGTTAATTAATGCTGAAAACTAGGATATGATTGTAACAGGACGATTTTTCCCATGTCTACCTGCAAATTCTTACTCAAACACTAATGGAAATCTAATTAGATTAACTAATTCCTTGACGTTCGTATCTGCCAAGAATAGACAACAGCGCGTATCCCCATAAATACACTGTGCAACAAGATTGACATTTCTTCACAGATGAAATCTTTACATAATGTTTTGTAACAAGATTTCGAACTTATGCAAAAACAACAGAGGATAAATTGATAAGAAACCACAGGGTTATCGTGTTTTACACCTGCAATAAAAAAACTCAAATGTAGAAAATCGTTCTATTTGGATCCAAGTACAACATTTCTACTAAAAGCTGTAATGATCAACTCATATTTCCTATTACTACAATATAAAACTTCAGGATGGAGACGTTCCGTAAGATTGTAGATAGAGTTCTATGAAAAATGCAATATTTTAAACAACACTTATCAAACGAACAGTAGCCTGTATAATAACCGATTTCATTTCACCTCTTTTAAAGATACACAATGGTATAGTATATCAAATGAACAATAGCAAATTTACTGCATTCACGAGATCAGCTGCGATCGATAACATTGATCATTAAAAAATACGACATCGCCACGTACATATTGGTATTTTATGGCACAACTCGTCAGCGGTTCGTCGTGTTTTACAGAAGGACAAATGTATCAGTCAATCAGCCTCCTGTATTTTAAGAAGCTTATATGAAGACTGCATACGTTTTGTGAAACAGGCTGGGATTTGATTGTTTGAACGTAGATGGCAATATTTTATTGATAATTTGGCAAACTAAACATCGGCTGATTTCATGGTCATATTTTGAGTTACTATCACTTGTGTCAATGTTTGCCCAATTAGTTATCACCTTCTGATGCTGCGCCTATGACTGAACTGGCTGAAGTAGATGACGAGGAAGGGAATATTTCAACGGTAGGTTTCATAGCAACAGTAGTAGGTTTCCATGGTATTGCCAGCAGGCGTCCGGTAATGGTAATATTTATTTTGTCTGTGTCTCTTACTATTCTCGTTTGTGAATGTTGTCATATTCAGAACAAAATAATCTTCATCGAGTTAGTCTTATCGAATTGCTTGTAACTTGTAATTATATGACAGGAGTGAGTTTAATTGGAAACAAAAGGCATTTGTTGAAACGATGAGATTGCTTGCTTTCGATCATGTTTTTTCATTAATCATAACGGTTACAATCGCCCTGTATCACCATCTTTAGGCGCATTAATTTTGTTCTGGACCAGATACAGTGTGACTAAAATGGTAGACAACAGCAACAGGGAAATTGCAAGAATATTGGTCTTCCACAAATCATTACACATCAAAACAGCAGACACACTGCCAAAATCAAACATAATAAAAGTATATCTGTCACACCAGATCACGCAAATGTTAGAATAATAAGAATATTCCATCAATTGATGACTGTACTTAGGTTCATAAAACAAACAAAATGGGAATAATTGTTTGAAGTTAATAGTATGCAATTAATAGGGAATGTTGCAAAAACTAACCTGGGGTGATACATAAACATTTGTTTGAAATTCTGATACCTTGGATAAACATATTCTCCATTTGTAATGTTATATGTGATAGTAGATACGCTGGGTCATGGTCTACCATTGAGTCACTTCTAGCATACATACGTACATACAGTCCACTTAGCTGTCACTGGTGTTTTGTAGTCATGTTCAGTTGCAATGAAGCTGCCGAATATAGAAGCTGTGGGTAGATATGCGGCAACGGTAAGTTTCCATAGCAACGATGGTAGGTTTCAATGGGTTAGCATCCTTCCAGTAATGGTAATATATAATTTATATGTGTCTTATGCTTTGCTGATTTAAGTCAAATTCCGAAGCAGGACATCTATTCACGAATGTTTATAGACGAATTCATAAATACTGAAACAGTTGTGTCATTAATGATAGTGACTTCTTGAACTACCACCTGTTGATGCAATAATAGAAGATGAAGTGAACACAAGTTTGAATAATAAGTATTGGGGAAAGCAGTGTTAATTGAGCCACTGGGTTAGTTGAGCCACCCATGCTTCCCAGAAAACTACAGCAACGCCAGTTGTTTGGTTCCAACTAGTGATGGAACATGTTATTATTCCATGATTGGCATACATCACCTAACATTGTTACTGTAGTAGGAAAATAAGAAATAAAAGTACTTTTTTGATGTTTAACGAAACTTGTGTTGTTTGTGATTAATATTTGTTATTAGCATGTCACCATACGTTACTGTTTTTTGCATTTACTAATGGTTTAACTATACATTGTTGAGAAATTTATTTTCTATCGAATCAAGTATCAATGGCAAATTCATTATAATATGCTTAATATCAAAATGGGACTAGTTGAGCCACACGGGGGTAGTTAAGCATTTGGTAAGGAATGAAGATGTATGTTGCTTTACTGGAAAATGCACCAGAGGTCTTGAAAAGAAAGTGGGAAATCGGGTCATCGGATGGCTACAGGGCATCATGCATGCAGTTGGTTACACTGTGGTTGCAACGGGGCTTTAATGATATGTTAATGAAGTGTGTTGATTAATTAATTATGCGTTTTGACTAGCCAGCGACTTTTGCATAGATATCTTAATGGTGTTGGCTGAGTTATTATCAAGTTTTAGTAAAGGGCATTTATAAACTAAAGAATTTATCAACTCTGGCTCACCTAACCCCACACTGTGGCACAACTTACCGCATACATAGTGCTACTTGAGTCAAGTGACCAGCCTTCTTTGAATTAGTTATTTCTAGTTAAATATTCATGTTAGAAACAATGTACTTGTGGCAAACGATCTACAAACAATCATAGTTTGCGAGTAAATACAATTTTGACATAGGAATTATAATGTTGTCGTAGATATTAACACTGCCTTCTCCTACTCTACCATCTTAAGACTGCATTGACCATGTTGACAAAGTGCGAGTTGTAGGTTTCAATGTAGAATACAACGTTTCATTGCAATTTGGAAAAACAAAATACCTCACAGAACAATGAATGTGAATACTTTTAAACAGCGGCGAGGCTCAATGTATAATTAGGAATGCATTAGAATAACCATGATATATGCGGGGATGTCACATTTGTTTGCAATTTTGAGACAAACTACGATTAGGTGGTATGAAATGTGAACATATAATACAATGCTTCATATAGAATTTAATGGAAAACCCCTTAGATGATACAAAAAAGAATCTGAATACTTTGTAAAATATTATTACCATTGTTCTTTGGACCACGTTATAAGCATAACTGATTAACTCACTCTTTTCTGTAGAGATTTGTGAGGGAGCTGGAGAAAGCAGAAATAGCGAGTTGGCAGGCCGCAGAGGTAGGTTTCAGTAGTAACAATGCAATGTTTCCATCACAACAATGGTAGGTCTCCCTGCCAATGCTAATATGCACCCATTCAACAATAACTATATATTGATATATTTAAGTACATGAGCTTTGTCGTGATATACTAATCAGTCACCATTGTCGTATGCGAGTCCATGCTGTCCGCTATAGTTACCACTTACTGGTGTTTTCTGTAGCGATGTGCGATGGAGATGGAGGAAGTAGAAGTAGCGGGAAGGTATGCCGCAATGGTAGGTTTTCATATCAACAATATTTGGTTTCCACAGCAACATTGCCAAGTTTCCTTGGCAACAATGACATACATGAAATGTTGTCTTTCAACGCCACATGATATGCTGATCGGTGCATATTGTTTTATTCCAAAGCAGAATATTTTGTCACGAAGAGCCTTTGTGTCAGATTATATTAATTAAATCCACAGGTTTCACGTGTGGATTTAATTAAAAAGTGAACAAATTATATCTAGACAATTATCTTAACCATTTGCATTGTCTAAATACCGGATGTGTGGAGTGCAATTAGAGGTTTTTTATATCTACATTTGGATTCGGACAGCTCTCTTACAGTTGTTTTCTAAAAGTAACATTCTATAATCCGTGTTTTTTCCATCACACAACCCAGTCCGTTGTCATACAATCGTACAGTCGCTTCATATAATGATAGTCTTATACACACACGCACACACACACACATACACACGCATACACTCACACACGCACACACGCACACACGCACACACGCACACACGCACACACGCACACACATACACGCCCATCCACCCACCCACCCACATACACACGCACACACACACACAGGTACACACGCATACACGCACATCCACCCCCAACACACACGCACACACACACACATACACACACACGCACACACATATACACGCACACACACACATGCACACACACACATACACGCACACCCGCCAACACACGCACACACACACACCCACATGCACACACACATACACACACATACAAACACACCCACACACGTACACACACACACACACACACACACACACACACACACACACACACACACACACACACACACACACACACACACACACACACATATATGTATATATACATCGTCGTTTAGTGGGGCACAGGAAGACGGCATCTAACATGCCATGTGGTCACCATGAAACATAAGTTCATTTTCAAACAGTTTTTTGTGTGTTTACCATTATGTTGTTGCTGCTACAAAAATAAAATGTGGTTGAAGTGATGAAAACTTAAATATGTCTTTATTTGCTTTAATGTCAACTTTAGCTCGGAGGAACTGTGTAGCTGTTTATATGTCCATGTGTTAAACGTGATAATTATTCTAATTTTCCTGAACCACCACCTTTTAGGAATCCGCTACAGTGTTTTAACCTGCAACTACACTGAATATAGTAGAAATTAAAGTTTAAAGAAAATCTTGGATCTACCGTAAATAACAATCACGTCCTCGCCTTAACCATCTGCATTTAAAAGACTAATAATACGTTAAGTACGTTGCGTTGGGTAGTCTTGATTTGTTGCAATAGCAACGTAGAGTTTTGAGAAATGTTTGGGTCGAAATTGTTTCACGGATAACTTCGCAAACAAAACTTGGGTCATACGGAAAAAGGTGTCCGACTAGCATGTATGATATTTTTTATTTGCAGCGGCTTGTGAGAGAATTGAAACATTACAATTACCGTGATATTATGTGATTGAAAATACATTTATGTGAGGGTTGTTGCACTTGTTTAGGTGTACATGAGCAGCACGCGAACACTTTTCATGATCTGCACATAGTAGAAGATTCTTTGAATCCCCCCCAAGTAATCAATAAACCCCTAACCATCAATTTATCTCTTAACTCATGTTAATACGTGTGTCCAAGATGTCCACTATAGTTATCACTTACTGATGTTCTATAGCGATGTGCGAGGGAGCTGAGACAAGCAGAAACAGCAGGACGGATTGCCGCAGCGGTAGGCTTCCATAATAATAATGCTAGGTTTCCATGCCAATATGCTTCCAGTAATGGAAAAATGTGACCTGTCACAGCAGTGTGGGTATTAAGTTACAACATTATGAAAATTTATTGTTGTACCTTTTTGGAATCCATAGTTAAAATGATATCTCATTTGTTGAAATATCTTTTTTGTTTTGTTTTGATGTATTGATAGAATTGGAGCAAACATAAAAAACATAGTTTTGAAAAAAGAAGTAATTTATGTAATAGTAAATGCATGTATTTTATTAGTGTTGGATTGTTTGTCGATTAAAATAAACTTTATCATAAGATATGCATTTCTTCCTAAATATATGGAACATGACCTAGACCGTCATTTTTTGGCGCATGTACAGAATGTGTATGTGCGACTTAATACCCGGTGCACTGTTGCTTTCCGCCTCTTAACTATTTATGTACTAGCTAGCTCAAAAGGATCATTAACTTCGTAAATATCCATGCGATCAATTGGTGATACGAAAAAGCAGTGTGAGGGTATAGGTACGAAGGAATAACTAGGTCACTGGTCACATGTAAGTTGATTGTTCGGTTAATTATTTTTCCCATTTGTCACAGAAAAGATTGCTTGTATAAATTAGTAATGTTGATGGCTTTAAGCCAACCATTATGGTTTAGTTAATTAATTCAGCAATAACCTTACCTCAGTAATATAAACGAAGTTGGATGGTATGGATGTTTTCGTCGAATACAAATATCCCATCATCGTATGACTGCATATAGTATGTTGAAATATATTCTGAGACAGGATTGTGTAACGTAGAACAAAGTACTTCATTGATAACGTGGTTAAACATACCTCAGACAACAACGTGAAAAGACGGATATACCTTGCGAAAACATGATCTCAAACGGTTATTTGTAACATTCGAAGAATCTCGATATAATTAACTTATAATATATGACATTTATTTGCGAGTTTTTCACACTTGTCTAGTTGTGTGGTTGGCTTGAACAGCATACACTGGTTGGTGACCCCACCAACCGGCCATCCCTGATTGGTCTCTCGTAGAAGGTGACTAAAATTAGTTTTTATTGTGTTCTGTCGATCAGTAAGTCGCCGGTAGAATACATGTGTCATTGAATTATCGCTTATTGGTGTTCTGTAGCGATGCGCGATGGAGCTGAAGAAAGCAGAAATAGCCGGAAAGACTGCCGCAGCGGTAGGTTTCCGTAGCAACAACAATAGGTTCCATGGCAATGTCAGTATGAGTCCACTACTGGTAAGATGTCATCTAACTATAACACATGCTGTGCTGATTGGTGTGTCAGAAGCAGAACATGTGTAGGAGAAAGACTAACTTTGTTTTTATTTGCATCCCGGTGACACGTGTGTTTTAAGAATTAATTAATACTAATACAGAAGGATTTTATTCCGAATAAACATCTCCTGTCTAACTGTAAAATCAAGCTAAAAGAAGCAGTAACTTCGTAAATGTCCATGGTATGTGTGTGTGTGTGTGTGTGTGTGTGTTTGTGTGTGTGTGTGTGTGTGTGTGTGTGTGTGTGTGTGTGTGTGTGTGTGTGTGTGTGTGTGTGTGTGTGTGTGTGTGTGTGTGTGTGTGTGTGTGTGTGTGTGTGTGTGTGTGTGTGTGTGTGTGTGTGTGTGTGTGTGTGTGTGTGTGTGTGTGTGTGTGTGTGTGTGCAGTCATCTTCAATGGCAGCATAGGAGACTGGTTTCGAAGAAAGACAGTTGTCTACTATCACCCACCCTCTTCAACATCTTTCTGGAAAGGATCATGCATGATGCATTGGAAAACCATCAAGGCACTATCAGTAATGGAGGCAGGACAATCACCAACCTTTGCTTTGCTGATGACATCGACGGCATAGGAGGAGAACAACAAGAGCTAGTCAACTTGGTGGAGTGCCTCGACAAAAACGTATACAGCATACGGCATGGAGATCAGCTCCGAAAAGACTAAACTGATGACAAACAACACATAAGGCATCTAGACAAAGGTCAAAGTTAACGGACACAGACTTGAAACAGTAACAATCTTCACATACTTGGGATCAATCATCACAGATGAGGGTTCCAAACCTGAGATACTTACCATGATTGCACAAACGAGAGCATCACTTACAAGGTTGAAACCCACATAGAACGACAGCAACATCAATGCCAGTTCGAAAATAAGGCTGATGCGCTCCCTTGTCATGTCCATCGTTCTATACGCTTGTGAAACATGCACCCTCTCAGCAGATCTACAGAAGAGGATATAAGCCATGGAAATGAAGTGCTTTTGGAAGATCTTGTGCATATCTTTCAAAGACCATGTTACTAATGAAGACGTTCGCAACAAGATCAAACAAGACAAGCCATAGGCCCATACGAAGATCTCCTTACAACGGTCAAGAAGCGCAAACTGAAGTGGTACGGCCACGTCTCACGATCATTTGGCCTTGCCATCTTGCAAGGTACCGTGAGAGGGAGGAGAAGAAGAGGTAGACAGAAAAAGGAGGTGGGAAGACAACATCAAACAGTGGACAGGACTGGAGTTCGCTGACTCCCAGATGGCTGTGGAGAACAGGGAAGTTGTTCCCTGATATTCTCTCGATCTTGTCTATCTTGTGGATGCGTAACGGCTTCTCCTCTACATGTGTAGTCATACCCGTCTGTCTGTACCCGTCTGCCATGTCAGGGACATCTTGAACAACTTTGCTACATATGTGCATACTCAATGCCCACTCAGCGTGAATGGCTTGAGAGTTATTCCTATAATTCCATTTGAACCATGTCCGTATCTCGTGAATGTGGTTTGTATGAACATATCAGACCACATGCCATGCCGCAGTCCTGGTTTAAGGCCCATCAGAGGTTCTCCCTTCATGAACATATGAAGAATGCCCTTGAGTTTATCTCCCATATCTGGCGTAGTTCAACGGCCAGAGTAGAGATGTAGGGCAACATCTCATTCCACGCCAAAAGATGTAAAAGCCAGTTAGACTCACTATTTCATTACGAAAATATTTTAATTTAAAACATTCTATAGTGCTGTTGTGCATTGATAGATTAACTGCACCCTCTAGCTTTTTGGATGGCAATATCGAAATTCAAAATGAAGAGTAAAATGGGCTGATAACTTGTGATAAGACAGGATGGAGATACGATTGGGGGGCAAATTAGTCTGACTGGGGGTATTTGTATGTTAAAACACACTGACCAACATGCATGCGCTTTAGTAGCTAACAACTTTCATTTAAACTGGACAAGTTAATTGCATGTATTGTCCTTTCAGAGTAGCTCACCATGTCCTCGAATTTTAGTAGTAACCTTCTCGACGCTGCGACATTAAGTAGTATTATTAATTGTTGTGTATCATCTATCCAAACATAGTTGATAAGCATTGTTATAATGTCTTCCTTTGGTGTCATTTATGTTCTACATTTTATTTTAGAAAACATATTAATGAATTGGAATTTAAGGAATTATCTATCGTTCTAAAATAAAATATAATGCTTCTTCGATAATGTATCAAAACAAAAAAACTCCCGGGTGACACAGAAAAAGCTGGTGTAAATACCTAACGAGAACATGATGTCAATTTTAGATTAATAAAACCAGAAGAATATTGACACCTAATAATGATAATTGATGGAACAAAAGGCATTTGCAGGGTTCTCACACTTGGTTAGTAGTTGATTGGCAGCAAACTGACATGTTGTTTGAACAGCGCAATCAAGTTGGTAAAAATACTATTCTTGGTAGTTCTCATTTAGTAGATGAGCTTTGTCGAGATATGTCAGTCACCACTGTTATGCATGTGATAGTACACAACTGTTGTCATTTACTGGTGTTCTGTAGCGATGTGCAAGGGAACTGGAGAAAGCAGAGGCAGCGGGAAGGACTGGTGCAACTGAGCTAAAAAGAGCTGAAACAACGGGAAGGAATGGTGCAAGGGCGCTAAAGAAAGCAGAAGCCGCAGGAAGCAATGCTACAACAGTACGTTTCCATAACAACAATGCTAGGCTTCCAAGGCTACACTTGTATATTGCCATGGCGACGCCAGTATGCTTCCTGTAATAATACAGTTGAATATATATATATATATGCCTTATGTCATATTCAGATGTTTGTATGGGAAATTATTAGAGTACTCACTTACAATTAAATAAAAAAATTGCTTGTATCAGTCAGAACAGCTATGAAATATCGGTAGTATCTTATTAGGTAAGCATGGATGTAACCTAGAAAGTACGTATAGCATATTTGTAATCAGTATGAATATAGTCCGAAGGAATTAATTATGTCACTAGTTGCCAAATCGTATTACTATAGTATGTAGATTCAGGGGACTTAATCGAGGTGGCCTGTCGTACGAACTGCCAGTGTTTTGTTGTTACAACCACTATACTAATGTCGCTGATGAGGTGATAATTGTGTAATTTATATGATGTAGCTGCGAACACGGCGCCCAGTCCTGCTAGCACAAAAGCGAATTGACGGGTTTCCCGTGAAGATGAAATTTCCTGACAACACGGTGTGCACGTGCGTATTCGAAAGCAAGGATACGGTAGAGGTGAGTAGTATGAAGTAGATGATGTCTTACTCCCAATGTTTGTCACATTTATATAATGCCTGACTGCATAACATCGCTGTCTACTTTTTCATATATATATATATATATATTTATATATTTATATATATATATATATATAAAACAATGAATCAATGGGTCGTGCCTTTGCCGAGTTCTTCGAAGAAAATATTTTAAAAAAGTCGTCGATGTTACGCGTGCGAAAGTGACAACATAATATATCGCGGTGCCACTGCTGCCTGCTGCTCCACCTGTACTGGAAGGTCTAAACAATCTCTGTTCAACTGACGCTGAAGAGCTGCAAACGATCATCATGTCCAGACCAATGAAATTCTGTCTACTTGATGTGCTACCTACATGGCTACTTAAAACTACTTTAACCGTTACGCTACCCACACTCGTCAACATTGTAAATGCGTCACTAAACACAAGAGTGTTACCTAGTGAACTGAAAACTGCTCTAGTGACACCGTTACTGAAGAAAGCCTCATTTGAACAGGAGAACTGGAGAACTATCGTCGCATCTCCACTCTCGCTTTCATAGGAAAGTTTATCGAGCAAGTCGTCCTCAAACGTCTGAATCTGCACATGGCAGCGAATAAGCTGCATGATGAAATGCAGTCGGCATATAGACAACATCATTCTACAGAAACGGCTCTGATGAAAGTACAACACGACATCGTGCGCAACCTTGATTCGGGACGTAGCATCATGCTGGTTCTTCTTCACACGAGTGCAGCATTCGACACGATTAACATTGACGAATTGTTGAACACTCTGGTTTCACGATTCAACATCGCCGGTATGGCACTTGACTGCTTTAGATCATACTTGACCGGGAGATCTCAGTGTGTCACGATTGGTTCGTCTTCCTCGAACGCAATCCCCATCTACCACAATGTACCTCAGGGTTCAGTACTTGGACCAGTGATGTTCAACGCATATACGCCACCCATTGCTGACATCTGCAAGAAACATCATGTGCTTTACCACCGATTCGCTGATGACATCCAGCTATATGTCAGTTATAACCCTATGGTATCTGACGAACTGGAAAACGCTACACAGTAGCACATCCAGTGCATCGCCGAGATTAGAGCATGGATGCTGATGCATCAACTTCAACTCAACAATGACAAAACTGAGTTTATCATACTGCTGTCATCGCACAATCTACGTGTTTATGGCAGCCCCAGCTTGGAACTACCTGGACTTACCTTGCAGTCAACAGATGCAGCGAGAAATCTAGGCTGCTACTTCGACCGACACATGCAGCTAGACCGCCTTGTATCCAGCTACTGTTCTTCGGCCTACTAACATCTACGCCTGATCGGCAGAATTCGTCACCTGCTGACGCGAGACGCGTGGCATGCTGCAGTACGCTGTCTTGTGCTAAGGCGCCTCGAATACTGCAATGCTCTACTCGGTGGACTGAACAATGGACAGACCAACCGACTTCAACGAGCACAGAACTCGGCCACTATAATAATAATAATAATAAGATAACTTCTATTGCGCCTAAATCCTTGGAAACCAAGCTCAGAGGCGCATCAAAACAAAAGGGTTGGTCAATCTCAAAGTCCATAAGTAGTTTTCCAGTTGTCAACAGATGGGTCAAGGCGCTAGGGAGCTAAGGTGGATAAGCAAGGTTGTAAAGATACGTTTTTAAATGACGACGGAATTTTGTAATATTTTCAACTGATCTAACACTAAGAGGAAGCATATTCCAAAGAGTTGGTGCCTCAACAACCGCGTCAGACGGCGAGATCGTATCACGCCGATTCTGCAATCACTGCATTTGCTGCCGATCAGAATGAGAATCACCTTAAAGATATTTACGTACATATTTAAGATCCTTCATGGCTTAGCCCCGGACTACCTCAACTGTGCTATAGTTCGCAACGCGCCCACACGTGCATTGCGATCGGTGAGTGACGCAACGCTTCTCGCGGTGACGGTATCAAAGAGAACTATCGGACGGGGCAGCTTTGCAGTGACAGGCTCGCATATGTGGAATAGCTTGCCAAAGTGTGTACTATCAGTTGGAACATTGGCGGCTTTCCGGAAACGACTTAAAACCCACCTATTTCGCCTGCACTACATGCCTTGATGCAAGCACTGCTGCCACATCTAAACGACACTGGTTTCTATTTGATAGTATCGATTAGTTTTTAATTTCATTGTTTGAAATTGTATTTTTACACCCTAATTTATTTAATTTAATTTATTTATGTTTTATCTTAGCTTATTTATTTAATTAATTTATATGTTAGCATTTAGTCAACACGTCATTTTAATATGTGAAGCGCTTTGATTGGTACTTACTTACTTACTTACTTACTTAAAAAGTCAAGAAATGGAATTATTGTTATTATATATATGTACATATATATATATATATATATATATATATATATATAATAACATATCATATAGGGACTTTTTATTACATCAATTAATGTATGAATTATGCAATTATCATACATGTTATTTATTTTATTATGTTTAACGTTTGTAAACTTAAATGGGCCTACGTCAAAACGGGTCGATTGGTACGGAAGCCTGTTGGTGCCACAACAGAATAACAATTTATATCTCGTAATTACGAGATACCTATCTTACGAGATAGTATCTCGTAATTACGAGATAGTAGAGAACCGGAAATGGAACGCTTTTTCAACCAATCAAATGTAATTATACGGCCTCCACTTAATTATATCAACCGTACACGTGCGGTAAAGTAGTACGCAGCAAGCACTATCTGTGTCTGGTGACTTGATTATTATGGTTCCTAGAACACCACGTGCTCCGAAGTCTGCATCAGCAAAACCAGCATGCAGAACCATCCTGGTGTCAGCTTCTTCTTGTGTATTGGCAAAGTGTCTGTCTTCTTCTACACCTCGACTACTGATGGATTTCACTACCTCACCATTGGTGATGCCTCCAACAACCTGGAGTGTACACACTGTGTGTGCTTCCAGCCACTGGGATGCACGACTGACCACATATTCACAAAGAAAGATCACTAGTGATTGCTTCCATGGACGTACTGGACGCCCACCAATCACCTGGTACTACTTGCAAGCAGATGTCGATCCTGCGCGGCGATCTCGTTCAGCAGTTTTCACAGAGTTATTGTCATCATATCTATCAAACACTTCCACAACTGTGTCAGCTCTCTGAAATCCTGTCAGAAGTTACCTGAAGTATGCTACCGCTAATGCATCAAATGAATTGAATTGGTCCCCCGCCATAATTTGAATGACAGCGATGGCATCCCTAATATCCTCGTTGTTGTAACCTCGGAAATGGTAGCTAAGAAAATAAGGGCTATGAAGGATAATAAATCACCTGGAGTGGACGGGATTCCGCCCAAACTACTATTGGAAATTGTAGAACAAATTAGCGCACCGCTTGCAACAGTTTTCAATTTGTCATTAGAAGAGGGAGTGGTTCCTTTAGAATGGAAAGAGGCAAACATTATACCGTTATTTAAAAAAGGTTCGAGAAACAAGTCAGAGAACTATAGACCAGTGAGTTTAACATCAGTGATTTGCAAATTATTAGAAAGACTAATTAAAGATCACATGGTGGATTTTCTTGTTAAACATAACTTGATAAACCCATCTCAACATGGGTTTTTAAAAGCGAGGTCATGCTTAACAAATATGTTATGTTTTTTGGAAGACATCACTAGGTGGGTAGATGAGGGATCACCAGTAGATATCATCTATTTAGATTTTCAAAAAGCTTTCGACAAAGTACCACATCAAAGATTACTCCTTAAGCTAAAGGCCCATGGCATAGGAAATGGTATAATAAACTGGATAGAAAAATGGCTGAATGACAGAAGACAACGTGTAGTAGTTGATGGGGAGGCTTCAAACTGGAAATCGGTATTGAGTGGGGTACCACAGGGATCAGTACTAGGACCTATATTATTCTTAATATATATCAACGATTTGGACGATGATATAACAAGCAAGGTGTTGAAATTTGCGGATGATACAAAAGTGTTTAGAAGGATTAAAAGTGATGGAGACAGACATCATTTACAAGATGATCTTGATAGGTTGATCAAATGGTCTGAAAAGTGGCAAATGCTGTTCAATTTTGGGAAATGTAAATGCCTCCACACAGGTCATGGGAATGAAGAGGTAAAATATAAAATGGGGGGTACTGTTCTAAGTACTACTGTAAAAGAAAAGGACTTAGGGTTAACCATTAGTGCTGATATGAAGGTTTCAGAGCAGTGCGGAATTGCAGCGTCAAAGGGAAATCAAATCCTTGGATTAATTAGGCGAAATATAGCGTATAAGAAAAAAGAATTAATAGTACCGCTGTACAAAACAATAGTGAGGCCTCATTTAGAATATTGTATACAAGCATGGAGGCCATATCGCAAGAAGGACATAGATATGCTAGAAAGAGTACAGAGGAGAGCGACTAAAATGATACCAAATCTGAGGGATCTTAGTTACGAAATACGCCTAAAAGAATGTGGTTTAACAACACTAGAGACCAGGAGATTGAGAGGGGATCACATAGAAGTGTTTAAAATATTGAATGGTTATGAAAATATTGATAGAAACATTTTTTTCTCAGTTAAGAAAGATAGAAGGACCAGAGGACATGAAGCTACATTAGTAAAGGAGCAGTGTAGATTAGATATAAGAAAGTTCTCATTCTCACAAAGGACTGTAAATGAATGGAACAGATTATCTCCTGATTGTGTTGGTGCTAGTAGCGTGAATATGTTTAAAAATAAAATCGACACACACCTTAAAAAGGCGGGATACATGTAGATAAAAAGTATTGGACTCTCGATAAGCCAAAAGGCTTCCTTGTCCAACTGCCATCCAGAGTAATTTTTGGGATGGCAATCTTGTTAAATCTTGTTAAATATACACTATGGTTGCAGTGGTGTTTTGTGGTAGTTCAGATACTCTCTCGCCTTGAGCTTCTAGATGATGGTCCGGTTCCGCTTTGTTAGTTTTCCGCATTGTACAATCAGCATGCAAAATGGCCATCGGCACTGGCCCTATCGGGTGGCCGAGAACGGTGGCCATAGAAACATCATCTCTGCACCTCGCCGACGACAGGGCTCTGTGGAACACAATCACTTGACTAATAGCTGCTGTTACAACACTTCCCTTGCCACACTTGAACTTGGTCTTTTTCGCCATGTCAACAAATGTGTTCAGGCCTGACTTGTCGATGGGGCCATAAACGCTGCATGTTTCACCTAATTCAAGTGCGCCATGCACAATTCTCTCCAGCTTCTCCTCCCAAGCACCTACGATGTTGAGGAGCAAATGTTGCACATCCAGTGTTGCATGCAGCCCCGTAGATAAGTTGATGTGTACACCTGGGTGAGATTCAGGCTCGAACGGATTGGTCATGTTGTTAACAGCATGCTTGGTTAGAGGTCTCACATGCTCGTCCTCCCTGTACAGTGGACAAACCACTCCTTTCTCGTATTGCTTTAGCATATCCACTCATGATGTACCTCGTCAATGTCCACCTGATGAGTGCTGGCTTCCTTCTAGTTAGTCCGACTATACCACTGCTTCCCTTTGCATCTCTGATGACTGTTTTCCCTATGCCCATGTCGCTCCAGATCCCATTGAAACTATCTCTTGAATCTTTGTAGAATGCAGTGTCATAATGACACTGTATTGTAACAGTTGACGATGGTGTCTTTGCTTTAAGATTTGTTTTATTCAGGTAGAATGAAAGACATGTTGAGTGGTACACGGCATCCTTAGTTATCAAGTCCTCCTCCGATACTGTGCGTATAATTTTCTCGTCTCCTCTTTGACATGCAGCCTTCTTCAGGCTGGTTGCCCGTTCAGATGTTTCAATTTTATGCAACTACATGTCTTTCCTGCGTGATTTCTTTGAACACACAATACAGACAGACCAACCTGTCGAACCAGTGTATTTCTCGTTGCCGCACTAGGTATACGTGATACCGATTGTTGAGAATCAGTGTCATGTGTTGTTTATAGCCTAGTGTGATCCAAATTTGACTTGCTTGTGTACGTTTTGAAGCGACTCTTGTGGTATAGTATCTGTGGCATATCTTCAAGGCAATGCCTTTATTAGACGGTGATCTAGGCCATCTCTCCTTGTTTCCGCTGCATCCAACAATAATTTTTGCCCAGTACTCGTTGTTTTTGACAGTTTTAAATTGTTCAAAAATTCCTGACAAATTATGCATTTTAAACGTTAATTGAGAGACGACTTCTCTTTCTCGTTAGCCTTACGGGGCTAGATTCCATTGCAAATATTCAGCCCTGTTGACATAAAACTGGTAATCTCAGGCACTCTGCCTCCTTTTATTAAATGAAGACGAAGGTGCCAAGGAATTCGCACTACAATAAACTTAAATTAGATGATAATTTACCATTATTAAATGTGTCTGTACATTTATGATAGATATATAGCCAGGAAGCCACGTATTCAACAAAGATGCATTTGTCCCAATTCTTCACACCTAGCAACATTGCTATTATCGATCACGGCTGTCAACGATAAAGGTTGATTTATTCAATACTTACGTTGTTACATGACATGCATTGTTGCATGCTATTATTGTATGCAGGCACATATTGTTAAAACAACCCAAGACTAACTTGAGCACAAATAGGAGAAAACTAGCCCCCGATAGCGAGATTTTGTATAGCATGTGGATCAGCTCGTATTTATTATGCTTCGTAGAATGTGCAATTTTTTTTTTAATATCGCGAACATATATATATATATATATTGATATTCTAAAACTTAAATAATTATTCTTTTCATCGTTTGACTTCAGAGAAATTGTTAGAACAATTTGTCTTAACATATACAGAATAGCACAATTTCGAAAATTCATCATTTGACAGTGACCTTGTTCAACCTTCGCTCCACACATACAGCATCAGTTGATAGCTCCGTGTCATACCTCATTTTGACGAGGATACAATACGGTTCGCAAAGGTATATGAAGAGGTATTGTGCATTTTGCAAATAGATACACAACCATTATAAACCTAGGCCTACACCAATTGTGGAATGGTGCAATTTTGAACAGTCACCATTTTATAGTGACCTTGTTTGACATTCACTACACACATAATGTTCCATTTAATAGCTATACGTTATACCTCATTGTAACAGGAAGACAGTAAGCTTTCCAACGGATTATGAAATGGACATCAGTACGTAGGAAACGTAGCTCCACAACCATTAGGATTTTGTAAAGCTTGCGGGATAGCTCAATTTCTAACATTCATCAATTGACTGTGACCCTGTTTGAACGCCGCTCCACACAAACTACTTCACCTCACAGCGCCATGTCACACATCATTTGGACGGGGAGTGTATGATTTGTTCATAGTCGTGAAATAGAAACACAGTCAATGTAACTTTATTATATTCGCGGCTTTGTAAACTTTCGAATATTCGTCATTTGATGGGTGACCTTGTTTGACCTTGTCGTCACTCTTATCATTCCTGGATACAGCATCATATCGTACACTGTTTTGACGGTGAGACAATACGCTTTCCAAGAATATATGACATGGCCATTTTCTTGTTAAATAAAGTAGCTAAACAGCCATTGTAATATTAAGAAGTTTTCGGAAGCGTCCAATTTCTCAAATTGATCATTTGATGGTGACCTTGGTTGACCTTGGATTCACGCTTACTGCACCACTTGGCAACTCTACGACAGGCCTAATTATGACGGGGAGATGCATGGCTTTCCAATGATATAACATTTGGGTGTGTGGGGGGGGGGGCATTTAAATCGGTCTGTTAGGTGGTTCTACCGATCGCCTATAAGCGATGGTTGATGGCCAGAACACCGTGAATGTCCATGTAACTTAACCCTACGTGGAAGTACAGAGCAGCCGCAACGTCACGATCCACGGCTTCCAACACCAGTTCTGATAGATCCCCCGCTACCTGCACGTGTGCGGTTGATATAATTAAGTGGAGGCCGTATAATTATTACTTGCTCCGCATTTGATTGGTTGAAAAAGCGTTCCATTTCCGGTTCTCTACTCTCTCGTAATTACGAGATAGGTATCTCGTAATTACAAGAGAAGTATCTCGTAATTACGAAATAATATATCGTAATTACGAGATAGAAAGTTTTATTCTGGTGGCACCAACAGGCTTCCGTAGATTGGAAACAATAAATCAATAAATCAATAAATATACTCAACATATGTGGCATCTTTTTGTGTTATGCACTTAAAATAGTTACTACAAATAACCATTTGTAATTACAATAAAAAAAGTTCACGTTTATGAATTTTATCTCTAAGTGGAAAATTCTAATAAACCTCTGATATCATGAAGGCCGATATCTTGTCCATGACGCCAATAAACAACAAATAAATAAGCAGCATTTTATTTACGGCGAAGTTGCCGTGACGACATGTGTTCCTTCAACGATCTGTTTATTGTTGTTTACATTTCATGGCATCTGGTTCGGTGAACTATATTTGTAATTATATTATATCATATATATTTTTCAATATGCATTCCCATTATAGCTTTTCCGTGATCATTACGAAAATTGACGGCATATTAATTACGGCATTGTGGGAACTGTCGTTGTATAAAGCGTATTAGGCAAATATAATATCCGACTACCGAACATTATATAGTCTTATTTGTACGTCTTACAGACAAAAAAAACTAAACAGGCTCTATATAAATGCTGACACTTCAGATGTCCTGGTAATTTCGTGGATGTAGGCTTGTTTCAAATTCAACTAAGCACACGAAGCCGTCGCGGCCGTAAGCTAGGCAAGCGGATGACTCGCGGCCAAGGAAACGGGTTGCTCGGGAATAATTAAGTTACCAGAAATATGCAGCACTTATATTAAACAGCATTGACAGTACGCAAAAGCTGACGACATCGAATCCTGTTGGCATGTACCTGATCGGGCACCGCGACGCTCTGAGCCCGCGAGCTCCCAGAGGCCAGCGCGTGTTGATGAACCCCGCGTTGATCCTGCCGCACGGCTGCCGGCGTCTAGGAAGCTGAATCACAAAAGTTATCGGCATGCATCATCATTATCATCACCATTGTGCAGCCGCAGTGTCCCGTGGTTGGGCGAAGACCTCAGCATATCGTTTCCAAATCTGCCTGTCTTGCGCTATCCTCTGCCAGATGGTGCCCTTCCAGTACTCGTCTAGTTCGTGTCACTACCGTCTCTAGATCGTTTCCCTTCGTAAGGTCTCCTGGTAATGACATGCGATGTCCATTGGTTATCTCGCGACGTATCTCATTGCTGTAAGTACGCATGAATTGTAGACTTGTCTCTTCAAGCAGGTTCCAAAGTTACCCTTGAAGATGGCGCGGTGTTTGGCGAATGCTGTCCAGCCGGAGGTGATTCTTCTTTGAATCTCCTTGTCTTGATTGTTGTCTCTGATATTGTATCGCTGTCCCAGATAGACGTAGCTTTCAACGTTCTCTATCTGTGTGGTGGTGATATATATTGGTGAGTCATTTTCTAGCATCACTTATCTCTTCGAAATGTTCATCTTCATACCTTGTTTTTTACTTTCACCAACTAGCTCCTGCAGCATTGTTGTAGTTCTTGCGGTGTAGTAACGCATATGAGTATGTCGTCGGCGAATCGAAGATGGCAGAGATATTCTCCGTCTATCCTCAAGCCTCTGACTTCCCAGGTCAGTCTTCGGCGTGCACACAACTGGGATATTAACAATATATTTTCATATCATGAGCGATAACACGACACTTTTAATAACGCTGGCCGTTGTGTGAGGTTGTGAACTGTTCAGAATGTTTTAAAACATTCCAATATGAAATTAAACATTCAAAGAGAAGCTATAAACAACAATTAACTAGTAATATAAAACATGACAGCAAGAGTTTTTATGCGTATGTTCGAAGCAAACAGAAAGTCAAGATAAGGTCGGCCTTCTAGAAGATAGTGCTGGAAATATAATATCAGAGGGATTCTTAATGGCAGAAGACCTGAATGGGTACTTTAGTTTAGTGTTTACCATGGAAGATATTAGTTCATTGCCAGTACCAGACTATTTAGGACAATTAATTGTAACCCCGGAAATGGTAGCTAAGAAAATAAGGGCTATGAAGGATAATAAATCACCTGGAGTGGATGGGATTCCGCCCAAACTACTATTGGAAATTGTAGAACAAATTAGCGTACCGCTTGCAACAGTTTTCAATCTGTCATTAGAAGAGGGAGTGGTTCCTTTCGAATGGCAAGAGGCAAACGTTATAACGTTGTTTAAAAAAGGTTCGAGAAACAAGTCAGAGAACTATAGACCAGTGAGTTTAACATCAGTGATTTGCAAATTATTAGAAATACTAATTAAAGATCATATGGTGGATTTTCTTGTTAAACATAACTTGATAAACCCATCTCAACATGGTTTTTTTTAAACGAGGTCATGCTTAACAAATATGTTATGTTTTCTGGAAGACATCACTAAATGGATAGATGAGGGATCACCAGTAGATATCGTCTACTTAGATTTTCAAAAAGCTTTCGACAAAGTACCACATCAAAGATTACTCCTTAAACTAAAGGCCCATGGCATAGAAAATGGTATAGTAAACTGGATAGAAAAATGGCCGATTGACAAAAGACAACGTGTAGTAGTTGATGGGGAGGCCTCAAACTGGAAATCGGTATTGAATGGGGTACCACAGGGATCAGTACTAGGACCTATATTATTTTTAATATATATCAACGATTTGGATGATGAAATAACAAGCAAGGTGTTGAAATTTGTGGATGATACAAAACTGTTTAGAAGGATTAAAAGTGATGGAGATAGACAACATTTACAAGATGATCTTGACAAGTTGATCAAATGGTCTGAAAAGTGGCAAATGCTTTATAATTTTGGGAAATGTAAATGCCTCCACACAGGAAATGGGAACGAATAGGTAGAATATATAATATTAAAAGAAAAAGACTTAGGGTTAACCATTAGTGCTGACATGAAGGTTTCAGAGCAGTGCGGAATTGCAGCTTCAAATAGAAATTAAATCCTTGGATTAATTAGGCGAAACATAACATATAAGGAAAAAGAGCTAATAATACCGCTGTACAAAACAATAGTTAGGCCTCATTTAGAATATTGTATTCAAGCGTGGAGGCCATATCGCAGGAAGGACATGGATATGCTAGAAAGAGTACAGAGGAGAGCAACTAAAATGATACAAAAACTGAGGGATCTTAGTTACGAAATACGTCTAAAATGCGGCTTAACAACACTAGAGACCAGGAGATTGAGAGGAGATCAGATAGAAGTGTTTAAAATAATGAATGGTTATGAAAATATTGATAGAAATATTTTTTTCTCAGTTAAGAAAGATAGAAGGACTAGAGGACATGAAGTTACATTAACAAAGGAGCAGTGTATATTAGATATAAGAAAGTTCTCATTTTCACAAAGGACAGTAAATGAATGGAACAGATTATCTGCTGATTGTGTGGGTGCTAGTAGCGTGAATAAGTTTAGATAAAATCGACACATACCTCAGAAGGGCGGGATATACACAGATAAAAGGGTCGGACTCTCGATTAGCCAAAGGGCTTCCTTGTCCACCTGCCACCTAGAGTTAATTGGGTGGCAGTCTTGTTAAATCTTGTTAAATATTGAATATGGTTAATGTTCAATGAATAAATGGTTTTGATTGCTTTCTTCATTGTTTGAGTTTTACCAGTCAAAATGGCGCTAACCATGACATACGGTCGCTGTGTGTTCAAACTTGTTCTCTTAAAAATATAATTGTAGTTGCAAATGGTTAGTTTCTATTAACTCTTTTACGTGCATGACACCGAACAACTGCCTGTTGTTTTCCTTTAACATGTCGTATCAACAAAATATTACACTTACCAGGGTAGCAACCTTATACCGCCTTATACGTTGTTGTCTTTCATATCATGTTTTTTCAGCACTTAGTGAATATCATTGGTCGTCATCCAAAGGCGACACCGGCGTTTGTCATTGCCATACCTGGAGCGAACACATGTCTACACTCGCTGACCAGCGACTTGATGAAAACTCTAAATGACATCAACGTCAATGGCCCAACTATATTACATGTCTTCTGGAAGTCCTCTGACAATGATGATGTATGTTATCATATATACTACACATCTTCATTCACATTGAAACATTGGCGCGCGCGCGCACACACACACACACGCACACACGCACACACACACACACACACACACACACACACACACTAATCAGATAAGCTACAGCCTGGTAATTGTTATTTAATTAATTAACTTAATTAACTCTGACACATGACCACAACAGGCGCGCGCACACACACACGCACGCACGCACGCACACACAATCAGATCTGCTACAGCCTGTTACAATTACATCACCACAAAACATGCAGTTACGATAACAGAAGTTCAAATACAGTTATGGCATATCAGTTTATACACATTATCGATGGTGAGTGTCAGAATCGGGTACTTAGATACACAGTAGAGACGACGACAGCGGTTCTTGTGAACTGTGCAAGAGGTATGAAGCGTATGAAGCATAGCTACATGTGACACAATAGTGCCTTATGTGACCGATTTCCTCGTATAACATTGCTCGTTGCATCGTGTCGTGTTCACATCGATCAACGAGACACATAAAACACAGTGTATGTTAACAGTAATGCAGTAATCCCATATGTGCATGAAACCGCCACTTCTGCACTTTATCTGAAGTATCTTTTTTTTGCAGTTTTTATAATATTTTATTGTACAGCGCTTTGAGCATATGGATATTGCAATCTATAAATATTAAATATTATTATTACTATTATTGTACTGAAGGTGTATTGATTAAATCTTCTTTCAGAGTTCCGACTATGCAGGCCAGCCGTGTTACTCGGGACGGTAGAGGATGTGCAGGTATGATGGCCTTCTACACATTTTATGAAACCATAACAGTTTAATACTTATATAATAATGATAAGGTAACCCCCTTTGCGCCAGAATCCAGGGAAACCATGCTCAGATACAACGCAGAAAAGGCACCTGCAGTTGTTCACCTATATTTCTTGCACGACTTGGTCTTTCTCTACATACCGAATGATACAATTATATACTCACTGCCCATGTCAGACGATGAACATATTTTTGACATTTAAACAAAATATAACTCGTTTGTTATCCTGATGATTAATTTTACGACAAAATAGTTCATTCTGATAAAAAGATGCACAAGACAGCAGCATTTAGTTGCCTTTGTATGTCAAGATGATTACGTATTATTACATTATACTGAAGAAAAACTTAATAACAGGTATTTCTTTATTCCCTGTGTTAGTAATAATTTTGCCATATTTGAAAATTCGTGTCTATTATTATTTGTTTTTTGTTTTATTGCAGAATTGTGGGAGCATTTGGCGACATATGTTGGAGGGCGCAACGGCAATCGTTGGAAGCGTGCAATTAGAAGTGCATGCAGTGTGTCATTGGAAGTTTGCTCCTTCATATGTTCACCACACAGAACAATAGTTAGTCATACGACAGTCTTTGAAGACGACACAAGAGCCTTTCCCCTTCATCTACCACTATTGGCGTAACACACCTTTTTTCTAAAACTGTCCCATTTGAGGACGATGTTTTATATACAATACCAGGTGGTTGTATCCAATAGTAATATATTGTTAATATATCAGCATACCATGTTATATGGTGTGGTTTCCCGCACTATATGTACAGCATAATCGTATCTAAAATTGTGTGCTATATATTTGTGACATTTCGTTTCGATTGTGTTCCCTGATGAACGCTTTCACCATGACAATATACTTGGTTGTAATGAATTTCCTTGTTTGTTTTGAGTATTCATTTCTTGCTGCTGCATAAAAATGTATTATTGTATTCCTGTCAAACCATACATACATCCCCTTCGGTTTTCAGACAAATTTGCCTATATACCGCTCTTTGAGCAATGGTGCTTTATAATCAAATTTGACAGGCTGATGCATCCATAATATATCGAGTCGGTTCTTCAGTGCATTGATAGTTGGAGCTGTGACAGTGGTTTCGGGTGTGGTGTTCCATACATCGATTTCTCTCTCACTAAAAAAGGGTTTCCTTAGTTTATTACCGTTTTTATACAACTTTAAAGAATGCCTCCATGTTCCTTCGCATAAACTCTGGTTATACGTAGTGTGTGTGCAAGTAAATATACCAATAATGTATTTATATATATTAATAATGTATCCTCGTTATCTACGATACGCCAACGTCGGTAAGATTAAGACCTTTAGTCTCGTTTCATAATCACAATGTCTTAATTGTAGCACCATTCGTGTCGCTCTTCTTTGGACAGCCTCCACAGCATCAATATCGTATTGATACTGTGGAGACCAGACTGCCACATCATACTCCAAAGTAGGACGGACAAGGTTGTCTTGTCTAGATACTGTTACGTACGACGGATTATACCCCGCACATTGTTTGCATTATATACAGCCTATTGAACATATTGTGTGAATCTCAGGTGATAATCAACCTGGATTCCTAGGTCTTTCTCGACGCGGCTACACTTCAGAGGATTAGTACCTGCTGCTGTAGTCAAGGTGTACTTAAATTCTGGGTGCCCATGTCCAATACTCATAACTTTGCATTTATCCGGGTGAAACTGCCACTTCTCAGTCCATTCCTGTCATTGATCTAGGTCTTTCTGCAGATCTAAGCAATCTTGTCTCGTTGAAATGTTGTGGTATATTTTGTATCATCCACAAAAATCTTCACCACATGTTACTATATTCATTATATCATTGATATACAATCTAAAACGAATAAGACCAAAAACACTTCCCTGGGACATCTGACCAGAAAGATGATACACCATTGACTACTAGCCTTTGCTTGCGACAGGTGAGGAATGCTACAACCCATTTCAGTAGTTTGTTTTGATTCCATATCCATTTAACTTTGCAATCAGTCTATGATGTGGTATCGAGTCAAATGCCTTCTTGAAATACGTGTATATTGCATCTACACATTCTCCTCCGTCTAATATTCTTGTCCAGTCATCCAATACGGAACGGCAGAGTGGTCAGAAAGAAGCCCTTTCGAAGGCAGGAAGAGTCATCAGACAAGACAAGGACAGAAAGAAAACACTAAATATGTGGAGAAGCAAATGCAAAAAGAGAATCACTGAAAGTACAATGAGCACATGTAACTGGAGAGGACGAGAAAGCACAGCAAACACGAGCTGAACAAAGTTCCACACGATCTGCGCCATTAGCACCGATTGCGAGCACAAATTGTATATATACAAATGCTGATTCCCTAATGAACAAGCTGCCTGAATTAAAAGAACAAGTTGCGCAGTCGCAACCAATCATAATAGGAATAACGGAGGTAAAACCAAAACATTGTAGATTTAATGTTGAGCCATGTGAACTTCAGTTTGAAGGATATTAAATGTTTTCTAATTTAGAGAAGAATGGAAGGGGGTATGCCTCTATGTTCACAATTCACTTAAACCCACAGAATGTAACATTAATGATGTTACATATTTTAGACGTGTGTTTGGGTTGAGCTAAAACTAGCAGGAAAATACAAAAAATATAAACTACTTGTTGGATGCGTATACCAGCAGTGGCACCAACAACGAGAAGCTATGCGAACTTATACGCAAGTTAGATGACTTAAACGCGTCCCACATATTAATGATGGGAGGCTTCAGTTACCCGGATATTAACTGGATGGATGATGCAAATATTAATGAGACAGCATGCAGAACTTAGAAACAGTTCTTAGAAAGGACTGTAGACGCGATCCTTATACAACACAACATGGAACCGACACGCAGATACAACAGATTAAACCAGTCCCACATATATTACACTTGATTTTTTTCTAATGAAGAGGACATGGTAAACTACTACAACGTCAAGGAGGATCTTCTAGGAAAGAGTGATCACTGTTTAATCACATTTACATATCAATGTCAAACACTAGTTCCAGGTCAAAGCAGTGAAACGGTCATGAATGAGAGAGGAAACTATAAACAATTACGAGGAATGTTGCAAGATGTCTGGGAAACCAACTTTGAGAAACTAGATCCAGAGGAAAGCTGGGAAATGCGTATAAGTAGGCTAGAACAGGCAGAGCATGAGTGCATCCCCAGAAGAAATCAAGAGAATTAGGAAAGTATAAGCCATTATAGATGAACAAGAAAACAACGGAAAAAGTGAGGAAAAAGCACAGGGCTTGGAAGAAATACTTACAAACAAAGGGATGGAAAGACTACCTAGATCACACGGAAGCTAGAAACCAAGCAAGAAGAACTACTCGACAGGCATTCCAGACACTTGAGCATATTAAAAACAATCTAAAGCATTTCTGGGTATAGTCAAAGATGAAAACAAGACCAAAAATAGCTGATCTCCAAAAGGAAGATATTGCAAAACTAACAACTACAGACAAAGTGAAGGCAGATTTTTTTTAGTAACGTTGTCACCAGGGAAGTCTTGACAAATGCACCAACAGTTGATAATCACCAAAGAATCAATACCCTAGATGATATTAACTTCACCATTGAAGATGTTGAGAAAAAACTGGGAGACCTCAAAACTGGGAAATCACTAGTTCATGATGGCATACACCCCCGTGTACTAAACGAGCTCGCGAAGGAACTGAAAATGTCATAGTATATCATATTCAAGAAGTCATTGGATACATTACCAAAAGTTTGGAAAACTGCGAATGTGTCACAAATTTACAAGAAAGGCAGTGGGCATTTAGCAGCAAAGGTAAGCTTGACTGCAGTGGCTTGTAAAGTCGTGGAATCGCTGGTCAAGAATGCCATCATAACTCACATGGAAACTAATAAGATAATTGCAGACCAGCAGCATGATGTCATTGCTGGGAGGTCATGTATTATGCAGCTATCAGATCATCTTCTCCTTCCTGGTTACGCTTATCCAGTTCCTTATTCATCGCTCTTCTCTCCTCTCTTTGCCTTTGGGTCATGTCCGGGGCAATTTGGTTTTCCTTCAGTATCTCGATATCGTTCTTCTGTTAAGATCGCCTCAGTAGTTGAACTCTGTTCATGACAGTCGTGTTGTCGCTTTCACTGCTTAATACGACCTTTACTGACCGAACATTCCCTTCGTTTTTCTGTCCAAGTCGACTGACTGATTTTATGTCGGTTACCTGCACGTGGAGCTTTTGAAATAGTAACTACACTTTGCGCTCGTCCTCGCTTTTTCGCTCCTTGCTATCTTCGCTTGTTGGCTCCGCTAGCTCATATATTAGCAGGTTTGCTCTGCGCTTTTCCAGTTCTTCCCGATCCCTTCTCAGCTGTGTTATTGTTTCATCCATCTTCGTTTCCATCCATCTTCCATCGACCTTCTCAGTCACAGAGCCTACTTTAATCTCTATCTCGTGCTGTTTACCTATGCAGCGCAAACCATTTTGTAGATTTTTAGCTGCTACGCCATTGCATTTATCACAGAACCAGTGAACACTGTTTCCTTCTTTGACAAGAAATTCATAAACTTATTCGGATGTGTTCTGGCAGTCAATATGGTGCCACTTTTCACAATATGGTGCCACTTTTCAAAATGTTCACAAGCCAGGGCTTTGTGTTTCCTCTCGACATATTTTAGGCAGACAACACATGTATTTACATGTGTACTTTGGCTGGTCTCCCTGTGTTTTTTAGTTGCCATTTTAGTTGTTTCCGGTTGAATCTTTATTTTACTCGTCAGATTATGTATATCTATATTTTACCGTTTAATGCATATACTCACTCAGGTGTCGTTAAATATACGTGCCATGTACTAGAGAAGTACGTGCACGGAGGCAGGACAGTCTGTAAAAAAAATATAAACGGAAGAAATCTACAGACAACTCTGTCTGAACTCTAGCTCGACTCTGGGGAAACGTCCTGCCGAAAAGAACATGCAGGAGTTCTTCTGTATGAGTATCATATAATCTTGTAGTATTATTTAATTTAATGTATTTGTTTGATTGCTTAAGTGTTCTATTATGTCTAAACTATTATACTATTAATCAACATTACCTGGATTCTAGCGTGAAGTGCACATACCCGGAAGCATCCGAAAGAAACACCACCCGGAATTAAACAAAAAAGATGGCAAACAATTGGCGGGAATGAGAATTGTTACACAAACTTTAAAATTGCATCGCATCGACGGAGAAATGTTACCGATTCATGAGTGTAGGTTACTGGTGTGCTATTTAGAAAAGCACTTAGTCAAGTGATATCCTTTTAACGATTTAAGAAACAACAAAAATAATTAGCCTCTAAATAATCGAAACCGCCCAACCGGCGGAAGTCACAGCTCGCTCCCCATTGTGCCCTCATATAGGACCCCGTGGGTCCAATGATAGATTGTATTAAAGTGTCTACACTCCCTTCTCTGCGTCTCTTACACGCCCGACCGGGAAACAACTGCGGCCGCTGGGATCAAGATCCAGTGGATTAGAGTTAGAGACCACCACTCTGTGAGTCCACGACACGTTACACATTACCCCAAGTGTGGGATCTTTTATTTCCCTGGCGTAGACACCAGATAGGAGGGACCAACGGTTTTTAGTGTCTCTTCCGAAAGACACAGGCAACGTGAAGTAAAAGAAATTGCCTAAGTTTCGAAACGGCGGCAGGCAGGCGACCACTGCTCCCCACTTGCAATGACTATGCATGAGCTGTGTGAAACTTGCAATGACTATGCATGAGCTATGTGAAACTTGCAATGACTATGCATGAGCTGTGTGAAACTTGCAATGACTATGCATGAGCTGTGTGAAACTTGCAATGACTATGCATGAGCTGTGTGAAACTTGCAATGACTATGCATGAGCTGTGTGAAACTAGCAATGACTATGCATGAGCTGTGTGAAACTTGCAATGACTATGCATGAGCTGTGTGAAACTTGCAATGACTATGCATGAGCTATGTGAAACTTGCAATGACTATGCATGAGCTATGTGAAACTTGCAATAACTATGCATGAGCTGTGTGAAACTTGCAATGACTATGCATGAGCTGTGTGAAACTTGCAATGACTATGCATGAGCTGTGTGAAACTTGCAATGACTATGCATGAGGTGTGTGAAACTTGCAATGACTATGCATGAGCTGTGTGAAACTTGCAATGACTATGCATGAGCTGTGTGAAACTTGCAATGACTATGCATGAGCTATGTGAAACTTGCAATGCACACGCCCACACGTACGCGCACGCACGCACGCACGCACACACACCGACACAGGCAATGTCCGGGTTGCAGTCGGTTGCAGTCATTGGCGATGATGCTGCCAAGATATTATATATAAGATATAAGTCACGACGTTACGTAGTAGTACACCGCTTTCTCGGCTGCCGCACCAACTCTGTGGAATAGGGCCTGTAAGTGTGTCACGATACATCGCGAGGTTCCGCGCGAGTTTAGCAAATTGTAGACATGCACAATTATCGCCCACTTAGTTACCCGTAGCGAGAGCAAGTAAACAATTTTCGACTCATAGTTTATCAATTTAATTTAGCTTCATTACTTGCGTTATGGCTTTGTCACTTCAGTGTTATGTGAATTAGGGGAGACCGGGGCTAACTGGGACAAAATTCTTTTTTTTCACCACACACAGGTCACTAATAGAAATACAGGCACCAAACTATTGTACAAGGTAAACAACACATTTCTTAATATAACGCACGGGTATATTAAATTACCTTCCCATCTAAAGACACTCAAGAGTACAAAAATATGCGCACAAATTTGGTGTCCCAGTTTACCCCTTATACGGTGTAAACTGGGACACTGTATGAGGCCAACTGAGACATCTATCAATGAAGAATACGTATATATAGGCCTACACAGAGGCGCGGGAACGAAATTCATATTAGGGGGGCTACCGAAACTTCAGCATCACTGAAAAAAGTTCGCCGCCGCATATCTTCTTTCATCTTGTGGCTGTCTCGGTTGGCTCGACTGTGACATCGGAAGACGGGGGTGGGGGGTTGGGAGCTTTTGCCGCTACGCCGCTGTAACTTCAGCTTCTCCGCTATCTCGGCTGTGAACTCATGACATCCGAACACGGGGGTGTGGTGAACATTTTATTTTTACAGCGCCGCTGCTGTCAATCACTTTTGTCTTCTCTAGCTTCTCTCCGTTGTCTCGGGGCTGAAATTATGACATCCGAAGACGTGGGGGGGGGGGGGGGGGTTGAACAATTTTCGTCGCCGCACCGCCTATTACTGTGGGAGGGGAGCAGAAAACCACGTCTTCCCTCCAATTGCACACACCTTTCACAGTCGACAAAAATAAACATTAATCGTCTGATGAAATTTAGATTTCCATCCGCCATTAACGCTCGCCACAAAAACAAACATTCACGCCGACATGTAATGGCGGGAGAAATTCCAAGGGGCACCTGCACCCTGTTCCCGCGCCTGTGGCCCTGTAGGCTATAACCGAGAAGTAAAATACCCTTTTCCATTGATTTGTTGGTCAGCTAGAAACACATAGACTATAAAAGCACATGTATAGAAAATTAAAGTCAACTGGCTGTTGTAGTTATGAAAACGTTACGTCCGCCTGAGTCAGAAGTATTTGTTCAGATCTACTATGTGTGATCTATTATTTCAAGCGTCACGATATGACGTATATGCGTGATGACATACTATTTCAGAAATGTTACTGGGGTTAAGTGGGAGTGGAACAATGTCCCAGTTAGCACCATCACAAGTGTCCCAATTAGCCCCAACAGGCAGTGTGCATGAAAACCTGTGATTACTCTGTCACGTGTTTAAGAATGGTTCGTCTTATTTGCTTAGCTTACTCCCTATTTAAATTGTTTAATGTTGATATTTGTTGATATTAACATTCCATGTTAGTTTAAGTTTTATGGGATTCACGGTGGAGAGGTAGAAAATTATTTTGAATGGTAGAACATGTATTTATACTTACCTGCTCTCTAAGAATGCTACCATTTATAAAATCTTCAGGTGAATGGAAGGGGTGCTCCCTCTTATTCCTAAAGTGAGGCTTCAGGGAATTTCCTGTTTGGGAATTCCCCACTGAACACCGTGTCAGAGTTAGCCCCGGTATCCCCTATACATCCGGGGAATTAAACATACAGCGAAAAAGTCAGGCTGCGGTTGACGGTGGTCACATTGAAACAATTTTTTGGTAATTTTTTTATCCTGAAGTTTTTCACGTTGAGTCCGTTGTGCAAGCATCGATAGGTGACACGTCTAACAGAGTAACGGTACGTTCTTAATCGAACATATTGTGTATATACGAACTGATGTGTGTGTGTGTGTGTGTGTGTGTGTGTGTGTGTGTGTGTGTGTGTGTGTGTGTGTGTGTGTGTGTGTGTGTGTGTGTGTGTGTGTGTGTGTGTGTGTGTGTGTGTGTGTGTGTGTGTGTGTGTGTGTGTGTGTGTGTGTGTGTGTGTGTGTGTGTGTGTGTGTGTGTGTATATATATATATATATATATGTATATATATATATATGCCTTCAAAGAGGCTGTACTAAAGTATCGTAGCTTGAACAGTAATGTATATTCATGTTTTGTTATGCTTCCAAAGCATTTGATCGTGTAAATCATTAATTTATTCTGTTTGAGAAACTCGTATACATCATGTCTGACAGCTTTTCTGTTAGTAATGTGGTATGCCAAGGAGGAATTTTTTTCCCGTATCTTTTTTATATTTACATGGATGATCTCAGTACAAAAGCTGCACAATGTTAATGCTGGATGTATAATTAGTGGAGTCGGAAGATGGGGTCCCCATGCACCCTCGTGATATATTCTTCAAACTTACTTTTTTGTAATCCTAAAGGTGTCTAGTAAATTATTTTCATGTTCCCATCACGAAATATTATCCCAAGGGCCCCGTTTGGCGGCCATCTTGGATTTCCAGCGAAAATCGATAAGCGGCATAACTTTTGAACTAGATATCATACAGAGACATATGACCTCATTTTTCAGAGTAATTTTAGCGTTGCCAAGCGTCAACACAAAATCAACCTCCACAGACGCCATTTTGGCCGCATTTCGGCCGCCATCTTGGAAAAATAGCAACTTTGTTAATATATTATCAAGTGTAATACCTCAAAATATACATTTTTAGTGTCACCGAATTGAAATATGACGAACGCAATCACGAGCGTCGCACATCTTAGTCACCATATTGGCCGCCATTTTGGAGAAAATAGTATAGTTTCTTGTACACGTATAATTGTTAAACTTGGTGTTAATATGTAATGTATTAACAATGTAATACCTCAACATATACATTTTTAGTAAAACAAATAGTGCCATGGAATTGAAATATGACAAAAGCACTCACGAACGACGCTATCTTCGCCGCCATCTTGAAGAAAAAAAAACTAAAATAACTAAAGTTAGACGGGGTTATTTTCATAATGTAAACAAGTTGGATTGATTAAAACTAATATAATAAAATATGAAACAAATCAGTGTAATTGACATTCGAAATTTAGCTAAATATTTATACATACTAAATTATAAGATTTCCATGAAGTCAGTAATTAGGGGGAAAATAACAAAGTACGAGTTCAATAAGTCCAAATACGAAGGAAACTGTTCTACTACTATTATTATCTTGCGCGACAGGAAAGCTACAGAAGCGGTAAGTGCTGTATTTTTTCATTGCGCTACTGTATAGGCCTATCTAGTCATCGTCATTAAGAAGCTCATCATAATCAAACTCTTGCTCCTCTTCATCCTCTCATCTCTATAGCAAGTCAATGACGGAAGCGGGAAGGATAGGGCCACACGACCACACTGGCTCCAAGATACCTTCCTCCGTCTTCTTCCAGCCTTGGCCAGAATGATAGGGCTTGGGGCTCCAGCAGATCGCCTTGTCAGCTCTTTTGAAGTGGGCAATGCGGTGGTTCACGCTGTCAATATGTGGGATAAGGCTGTCTCTGTAAGGTGGGAGCCGGGAGAGAACCACCTGAGATTTGGTCGTCAATTGCTCATCCTCCCCTACCATCTGCTTCAGCATGATACTGCGTATGGCATTGACAGACTGATCAGGGTGAGACTGATCGATATTCGTCAGGAATACCTCATACCACGCCAAGTACCCGTGGAGTGAGAGAATAAGATGCATTCCATCATGACTAAACAATCAGATAATGAAATTCTTGAAATATATCATAATCCAATAGTTATCTTGTGAACCAAATGTGTTATAACCATTAATGCACATTAAAACAATCTGATATGATTGACAGGTTACGACACTGATTACATCCTGTCATATGAGGTTTAAAATGGTTACATAATAATTTGTTGATCAAATGTTACAATTTCTTAGAGAAAATATCCAATATCCGGCAAAACATAAAACGATTTGGCAACTAAAAAATAATAGCGTAATCAGTGACCCTCGTATAGAAATGATAACCAGGTGGGTAACATACGCAATAGGCCACACGTAGCTTTTTTCTCAGATATTCCACAAAAAGGCCCATAATAGGCACAACATGACATAGAGGAGTCCATCTGCAGGTTGTGCGTTGTTGTCCATATCCACTTCAAGGTGTCAATCAAGCCGGGTATAATGTTTGAGCTGGAAAGGCTACCTGCAACAAAATGTGCATTGGGATTAGACTTAATTCGTCCACATTTCTAGGCGAAGGTGTGGCTACAGTAGTGGTTGAACTACACGCTCACCCATTGACCACCTATTTTTCCGCCGGGTCAGTAACTTTTCTGTGTTACACGTCCAGTCTACATTTTGGGGAACTAACGCACTTTTTAGCAGTATTCAAATCAGCTAATCGTCAAAATTGGCTGTTGTAAGAACTAACGTCTTGACAAACAGTAATTATCCTGAAATGTTATTGCAAAACGCGGCGCTTACGAAATGTGCACGTTTACTGAATAATATCGTTAATAAATCGCCCAGGACATACCTAAAGGTCATGTATTTTAAATTTTGTAAATCAAAACGAGATGCCATCAGTAGTGTAGACATCGTATCTAAACAAACTACGGTGATTGTATTTTGGGGAAAAGGAGAAATCTGCAGCGTAAAAACTGTTTTTAAAAGTGGGACGTGAGGTCCAGTTATCCAGGCAGATACAACTATATAAACAGTTGAACCATCAAATACAGGGGGTGGGCGGGTGTTTGGTCAGCATTTCTTGCAATTCCAAATAAATCTTTATTGAGCTTGTAACTTGGGGATGCGAGTCCAAATGAAGTACTGTCTCCTGCAGCTGCAGTCGGAGTAGCCCAATGCAGGCCCGTGTTAAATGAGAGGGTGCAATGGGTGCGTACGCACCCCTCCGCTGACGCAATTTTACTTCTCGCATCGTAAACATTGAAATATGTGGCCAACCATATGATATGATTGGCAAATTGCGCCACACAGATTACACCCTGAAATATAATGGATAATTAGTCATATAATCACAATTGTGGTTATTTGGGTGAATAATCCATCTTTAACAAAAATCAAAAATCTGACCGCCTAATGTGTAACCAGTGACGTATGTACAGAATCAATGCCTAGTTGGCGTTTTTTTTAACATAGGTAGTAGGCCTCATGTAGTCAAAATAGTGTTTAGACTATTGTTGTGTGAAATTTGATGTTAACCAAAAATGACCCATAAAATTAACCCAAAAAATCCTAAATGTGTCTAGCAAACGCCATGTACGATAACCATTGATATATATCAACAAAATCTAATGTGTTTGGAAAGTTGTAACCCACTGATTACATTCTGAAAAATAATAGTTAACATAGTTGCTTTAAAAAATGTTCATTTTTTGGGACAAAAATGGCCCATATCTGGCCAAAATCCCAAATTAGACCAACAAAACCTCCGCTTGTGTAATATGTGGCCTATGTAGAGAAACTTTAAACTGATTTGGAAACATGTACAATTGTTATTACGTCGTATAGAGCCATACTACGGTTTTTATTAAATTTATGTAAAATTGTACATAAAAACCCGTTTTCCGACCTAAAAATCAGAAAGTCCAACCACCCATACCATAATCAGTAACGTATATAGAGAACATCTAAAATGGTTGGCTGTTTGTAAAAAAAGCCTACGAAATTTTTTCTGAGCATTTTTCTCGTCCCAGGCCGCCCGTTTATCTAGAGTTAGTTGTTAAAACCACATTCCTTTAATGGCGTCTTTCATAACTTGGCTCTCTGAGTTCTTAAATGATATGTTGCTCTCCTCTGTGTTCTTTCTAGTGCATGTCCTTCTTATGACATGGCAATGTTTTATAAATGGATTGTGAATAAGCAGGGTATATTTGATGACGGCGACTCTAATGCTCTGACCAGATGTAAACATCACGTTGATGGTTGCTACGCATATGTCAATGACTATAATCCCTGCACATGAGACATGTTGTAGTTGTTTTGGACTACACGTTAACTATGTAGAGGAACAATGACAGAAGTCGACCAAGGTTGCGCATCTGGTTGAAGAAGGCATAAATATTGCCAGGGGTGATTTTTAAGTATAATTAAAATATAAATGTGCGAGTAATATTTAAAACATAAAACATTTTATTGTCACCAGTAATGTGACACTGTCACGGATTAGCGAGGTCTCCGTACACTAGATGGCTCAGTCTAGTAGGGTTCTTATATATCAAGGTCAACGCATATGAGAAAGAACGTTCAGATCATTTCAGTAATCTGTTACAACATATATATATGAATACTTCAAGGGTAATAATACCTCACTTCAAAGCCACAGATAACTACCAATCATAATACAGCAAATAATAGATACGTTCAATTAGAAAATAGACATTTACACTGGGCTAGTCCCATCTCGAATATATACGAACGTTTGTTGAAGTCAACACGCCGAGCTCAGAATACAATTAGGACGGTGTATCTCGGCCGCACGAGTGATGATGCCGGGCAATTGACGATTGCCGTCGTACGCCGCGAATTCTCGAGTCGCGTCCGTTCAATGATCGCACGGTCGCAAACGATTGCGAAGTCAGTTGAATACGTTCAACTGAAAGACGGGCAGTAGACGCTTACCGCCGGCCGCTACAAATGTCGGATGAACGGGTTCGCGCGAATGACGACGCCTGGCAGTATACGTTTACCGCCGGCCGCTACGAGTCGCATTCGGTCAAGCTTTCTGACGATGTCGCTGTGAGACCGCTGTTCGAGGATGGCCCGAGCTGGGTGAGCGCGTCGCGATTATCGCTCATCGACGCAAATACGTTGGGGCCGACCGGAACATTGTCTCAATATACCGCTGACGTGGCGGCATGGCTTCTTCGAAACTCGAACAGTCACTCTGGACACTGAATATTACACATACACACAAAAGCTTGGGAACGTAACCCACGTTAACGATTCCCACCACGCTTCACGACTTGACTTGCCATTCTCTTGGCAGCAGGGCAACCTCTCTCGTTCAACCCTGGATCTGTCCCAGTCCTTCGCCAGCGCCCAAATGGCGAAATGCGTACAACAGACGTTTATATAAGCGGACCTAATTACACATCATATGACAGGTTTCCATCATTTCTATTGGCTAAAACAATATACAATTCAAGCTAGGCATTGTGGAACTAAAACAATATACAATTCAAGCTAGGCATTGTGGAACTAAAACAATATACAATTCAAGCTAGGCATTGTGGAACACCCTCTAAGATTACAGTGAAACCACCTGCTTGCCTAGAAATGCTAGCAACAGAATAGCACGCCCCACTGAGCGCATCTGCAACCGAGTTGCTGTAATTACGTAACTAAGGCGGTTGGTCAACAATATGTCTATCTACTGGCTTGACCTTCCTCATTTCCCAAATTAAACCTCAGGAAAGTAGATTTAAACAACCAGAATCGGGCAAATCGGGCGGGCAGGCGGGCGTCCGTGCGTGCGTGCGTGCATGTATTGATATGAAGTCGTTTCATTCTGTCCATTTGTGTTATGCCTGCTGCAAGTGTTTCAGTCAATCGTTTACTGTAATCCTGTACAAAGGCGTTACGTGCAGGGCAGCCCGCGACAAGTCGACGTCGATGTGCCAACAACGACGTCAACGGGTCCTCCCCGCCTCCACCGTCCGACGGTCCAGTGCCAGCGGGCCCGGCCCTGCCCGGCCCGGCCCGGCCTATACAATCGTAGCTGTGCTGAGCAGCATGCGGACAGAGCGACGGCCCGCCAGTGATGTCCACTCGATCTTACAGCGCGTCGCTCGCACACTCTCAACTCTTGAACGGATCCATGTATCCGCCGTCCGACCTGTGCCGACGCATAGGCGTCGGAACCGGGGAACTTGGGGGCATATTTGTTAAATTACCTATTGAATTATATATTTGGTGGTGCTCCTTAATGTTTCAAATAACGTATTTACTTGTTTGATATTACCGATATGTTATGACTGGGAATAGGATTAATCCCCCAATATTTAGTGAGCAAGTGCATGTGTGGGTGCGATGTAATGTTTTGGTGAGGCTGGGTGTGATTTTGGCAAGCCTCAAAAGGGGGGTCAATTGCCCATGGTTTGACACGGCAGCGCCTGGTTCGAACCCGAGTTCTCTTAATTGAGAGTCCGATGTTCTAGCTACTGCGTCACTGTGCTCCAACCGTCCTCTTCTCTTCCCTCTTATTCTACTGCAGGGGAGGCTATTATCAGTTCTTCGCCGTTTTATCTGCTTGATCCCGCTTAACGCAGTATCTCCCACCTGACTCTTCTCTTTCTACCACCTTATTCTGTTTTCCACGCTCTCGTCGTCAGTATATCCCCGGAATTGTGATGTGTTTTATATTTATGAACTCTTCTCTTAATAATCTCTTCAACACACACACGCACGTACACACACGCGCGCGCACACACACACGCACACGTAATGCCTGTGTGTAGTGACAAATACGACGTCGTTGTGTTGTCGCAGGACAAAGAGGCACGTCGAGCGTCAGAACAGAGCAAAGCGCAGTCAAATGCCATGCCAATAAATCCTCCACTCATCGACAACATCACACGGCCACCGACAAAGCCAAATGCGACCGAAGGCCAAGAACGTCAGTGCAGCTGTCTCGACGACCATTCAAGTTATTGCGGAAGCTGTCCCGGCAGTCATGGCGGCAGTCATTACAGCATCCGTCTCAGCAGTCATTACAACAGTCAATGCAGCATCCGTTTCAGCAGTCATTGCGGCAGCCATTCCTTCATTGGGTTGGTGTCATCTCTTAAAAGCAGCGACAGCTGCACAAATCGAATTATTCTGGTCGAAGTGGCACTATCGTGCGTTTCGTTGACACCGTGTCAGAGACGGACGGCAGAGACCCGGACACCTGGTACGCGGGCAGTGTTGCTGTCGAGGAAGTCGACAAGTCGGGTAAGAAACTTTGCAATGACCGCACGAGGGTTGGCGAGAGGGGAGACGGCAGCCAAAAAAACTCTTATTGGAGAAAACGTCGTCATTTCCGGGCTGCATCTCGCGGTCTCGGTTCAAGAAACGTTGATGGTCGACAGTTTCGGTCGATTATACGTGCCTGGCTGGCGCAAGAACAATGCCACAGAACGCCGAGTGACGCCATTGATCGGGCGTTCAGCAGGTTCACTGCATTTCGTCGGGTGTATTCGATGTCACGACCAAGCCGCAGTCGGGACGGCAATGTGCAGTCGAGCGAGACGGCGGAGGCATCGACGCAGAGCAAAGCAATTTTGCCGCATCACCCGCCATGACAACACAACTGCCCACCATGTGGCCGGACACGAAGGGCGTCACAGGTGGGACTCGCACACCGGACTCCGTCCCTGGACACGATGTCGGCAGGGAGACGCAAGGAGGAAGACATGTTGGATGAAGACAGAACGTGCCCGGATGTCGCGGCTAGCCAATCGCGTATGCCTAACGGCAGCACCTCTAGCCGCAAGGGCAAACTGTCGCGACGGGACAGCACTTGTTCTCGCATTCCGCGGTTGGACCGGTCACTCACGCGCTTACGAACGAACCTCGACCAAGACACCCGACGTTAGAAATAAAAATGAACGATCTTCGATTCGATTCTGTGGTAACTCAGTAACGATCGATAATTGGGACGACTTTATCAATAATATGTATAACGTACATTCGTGAATTTTTTTGAATGAAGACGATATCGGTGAATAACAGGAGGACACAGTTGGTGTACAATTAAGAATCTTTCGATGTTCAAATGCACCGAAATCAAATGGCTGTTTGGATAGAAACGTAGGTCAGCTTGACATTCATTTGGCCTCAGATGTGCGGTAAGTTGTGGAATGTTGGATAATTAATTGAATACACAATTGCTCGCTCTACGTTGATTGCATACAAATTGCTACTATTTTACAAGTTGGAACATGTGTTTATGTTTAATTTGCTTTGTTTTCATTAGTATAACATGAAGAAAAAGCCGTAGGAATCTGCAATAAATAGTTACCATCATGACCTTGCCTCTGTTAGCCCTATACAATGAGTGATTTTGTAAATTATCACAATGCAGAACACCAACGTTTTGTAATCGATCTGTGAGTCCAGATACTATTAAGACAACACACACAACAATTGTTCTACCACATCAGAGTTTTGACGTAGTATTACATTTCCGAAGAGCTTCTTCGTTCAGTAGACGACGAAGGATCTTGCCAAATGATGACCTCGGCACTTTCTCTATGAACGTGACACCTCCTCGCAGCTTGTGTCTGGTGTGTGTGTGTGTGTGTGTGTGTGTGTGTGTGTGTGTGTGTGTGTGTGTGTGTGTGTCTGTGTGTGTGTGTGTGTGTGTGTGTGTGTGTGTGTGTGTGTGTGTGTGTGTGTGTGTGTGTGTGTGTGTGTGTGTGTGTGTGTGTGTGTGTGTGTGTGTGTGTGTGTGTGTGTGTGTGTGTGTGTGTGTGTGTGTGTGTGTGTGTGTGTGTGTGTGTGTCAGTGTGGTTGTGTCAGTGAGTGTATTTGTTTCTGTGTGTGTGTGGGGGTGGGTGGGTGGGTGGTTGTGTCAGTGTGTGTGTTTGTTTCTGTGTGTGTGTGTGTGTGTGTGTGTGTATGTGTGTGTGTGTGTGTGTGTGTGTGTGTGTGTGTGTGTGTGTGTGTGTGTGTGTGTGTGTGTGTGTGTGTGTGTGTGTGTGTGTGTGTGTGTGTGTGTGTGTGTCAATGTGTGTGTGTGTGTGTGTGTCAATGTGTGTGTGTGTGTGTGTGTGTGTCAATGTGTGTGTGTGTGTGTGTGTGTGTGTGTGTGTGTGTGTGTGTGTGTGTGTGTGTGTGTGTGTGTGTGTGTGTGTGTGTGTGTGTGTGTCAATGTGTGTGTGTGTGTGTGTGTGTGTGTGTGTGTGTGTGTGTGTGTGTGTGTGTGTGTGTGTGTGTGTGTGTGTGTGTGTGTGTGTGTGTGTGTGTGTGTGTGTGTGTGTGTGTGTGTGTGTGTGTGTGTGTGTGTGTGTGTGTGTGTGTGTGTGTGTGTGTGTGTTTGATATGTATGTCATCACAGCATGGCAAGATAATTGCAAAACGAAATATGCTTGAATCACGCGACATACTATTAATGGTTGTAGTCTGTTGTTCTCATGTTGGTTAACTGTTTTTGTAACTAACCTGAAGCCCTTTATACTTGATGAGTGGCTTGTATCTGTCGACAATATAAAACTTGCCGTGGTCGTCATAGTGTACCATGTCGCCTGCAAATAGTTAGCAAACTAGTTTCGTGGACGGACTTTGAAAGCGGATCAAAGTTATGTGTGTTACTGTCTTTGTAGTTAACTTTACTGAAAGGAGCTTGGGCGTTACTAAATGTGGCTGCTCCTGATCTGACTAAGATCTTCATTTATCAACGCGCTTAATTTCTGGATAGTCTTTGTGCTGTGTATTATCAATCGTGAATGTACAACGAACGTAAGTGCCAGGTCTGTTACTTGTTTGTGTCTTTGATCACACGTTTCTACATTGACTTTTAAAACTGGCTTTTATTCTGAGGCGTGGCTGCGTCTGTCAACCGGTTAGAATTGTACACGCTACGAAGCTCCCTGCTCACCGTACCGGAAAATTGCCTGCCCGAGGTAGCGATCGTTGAAGCATGTCGCTGAGCAGAACATTGCTGCTTAATTTAAAGAGATGCATGCAGCCGCCTAGTCACCCGTGGAGGGCAACAATTGAAAGACTGCATTTGCGTCGACCACCGGCTTCTGTTTCGAAAAACATTGCAGCTCGTTTCGAGTTCCGAAGTTGACACACATGCCAGTGAGGCGTTTCTCGTTATTTCGCGTTATATCGTTATATCCGTATCGGCTGCACCACGCGCGTCATAGTCGTCTACCGACCGCCATCGTCCGACTTACGCTGCTTCCTGGATAATGTTGGGAAGGTGTTGCTTATCGCCTCGGCCCACCCTAGTGAGACTATCGTGTGTGGCGATTTTAATACGCGATATGGCGACCCAACATGTACTGATGCAATGAACCTGGCTGATTTGCTGGAGACTTCTGGCTTTGTACAACTTGTCAGAGGCTCAACACATGAGCGTGACAACACACCGGATCTTGTTATCACATCGGAGACGTCAGACAGTATCGCCACCGAAGTTAAGCCTGAATGTAAACTGCTCCCGCCCAAACCAACGCGCCTGAAACGCTACGTCTATTATCGAAAGTACGCAGCGGGCAATAACAGTCGGTTTGCAGATGATCTGGCAGCTTCTGATTTCCGTACTCCTGATTTGGACCCGGTAGCCATTCTCGCTCGGTATGACTTCTGTCTACGCACTGTCGTAGACGGCCATGCCCCACTCGTCACACGGACTATCACGGTGAGGCCGACGACTCCATGACATAGTGGCGAGCTTGCCGAAGCGAAACGTGCATTACGCCGTGCTGAACGCCACTGGCGACGATCTGATATGACAGTCCATCGTCACATATACACTGATCTGCGCAACACTTATTGGAAGGCACTGAGGAAGTACGGTTGCAGTATTACCAGTCCGAGATCATCGCAGCTGGCGGCAACATGCGGCGGATATATAAGATTGCCAACACCATGCTTGGCCGACACGGTAACAAGTCGCTACTGAAGGGTATCATGCAACCGACTCTGAACTTGCGTCTAGCTATCAGAGAAGCTTCACCGAGAAGATTGATGCGCTCCTCTGTAATCTGCCTCGGCAGCCAGTTGTCGACCTAGCAACATATGTCATGTTTCCACTGATGTACTTTGAGGCTGCGTCGCCGACTGATGTCAAAAAGATAGTGTTGGCATCCACTGCTCATGCGAACTTGATCCACTCCCATCGTCGCTCCTCAAGAGGCATGTTGATGCTCTCTCTCCGGTGGTAGCACGTATAATCAATGCATCTATATCCTCTTCCGTGGTTCCACAGGCGAAGAAGCACGTTGTTGTGATACCAGTATTGAAGAAAAATAACTATGCCGTCAATGTACTCTCTAACTATCGCCCCATCTTGAACATATCGTTTGTAGCGAAGACAGCAGAGCGTTTCATAACACGACAATTACAACACTTCCTCGAGGGAAACGGCATATATCCAGTCTACCAGAGCGCATATCGCCCACGTCATAACAAGATTTTAACAAGATTTAACAAGATTGCCACCCAGAGAATTAACTCTAGGTAGCAGGTGGACAAGGAAGCCCTTGGCTTTTCGAGAGTCCGACCTTTTTATTTATGTGTATCCCGCCCGTCTGAGGTATGTGTCGATTTTATTTTTAAACATATTCACGCTACTAGCACCCACACAATCAGCAGGTAATCTGTTCCATTCATTTACAGTCCTTTGTGAAAATGAAAACTTTCTTATATCCAATCTACTCTGCTCCTTTGCTAATGCAAGATCATGTCCTCTAGTCCTTCTATCTTTCTTAACTGAGAAAAACATATTTCTATCAATATTTTCATAACCCTTCAATATTTTAAACACTTCTATCTGATCTCCTCTCAATCTCCTGGTCTCTAGTGTTGTTAAACCGCATTTTTTTAGGCGTATTTCATAACTAAGATCCCTCAGATTTTGTATCATTTTAGTTGCTCTCCTCTGCACTCTTTCTAGCATATCTATGTCCTTCCTGCGATATGGCCTCCACGCTTGAATACAATATTCTAAATGAGGCCTAACTATTGTTTTGTACAGCGGTATTATTAGCTCTTTTTCCTTATACGTTATGTTTCGCCTAATTAATCCAAGGATTTGATTTCCCTTTGAAGCTGCAATTCCGCACTGCTCTGAAATCTTCATATCAGCACTAACGGTTAACCCTAAGTCCTTTTCTTTTACAGTAGTACTTAGTACAGTACCCCCCATTGTATATTCTACCTCTTCGTTCCCATGTCCTATGTGGAGGCATTTACATTTCCCAAAATTGAACATCATTTGCCATTTTTCAGACCATTTCATCAACCTGTCAAGATCATCTTGTAAATGCTGTCTATCTCCATCACTTTTAATCCTTCTAAACACTTTTGTATCATCCGCAAATTTCAACACCTTGCTTGTTATTTCATCATCCAAATCGTTGATGTATATTAAGAATAATATAGGACCTAATACTGATCCCTGTGGTACCCCACTCAATACCGATTTCCAGTTTGAAGCCTCCCCATCAACTACTACACGTTGTCTTCTGTCAATCAGCCATTGTTCTATCCAGTTTATTATACCATTTCCTATGCCATGGGCCTTTAGTTTAAGCAGTAATCTTTGATGTGGTACTTTGTCAAAAGCTTTTTGAAAATCTAAGTAGACGATATCTACTGGTGTTCCCTCATCTACCCACTTAGTGATGTCTTCCAAAAAACATAACATATTTGTTAAGCATGACCTCGCTTTAAAAAAACCATGTTGAGATGGGTTTATCAAGTTTTGTTTAACAAGAAAATCCACCATGTGATCTTTAATTAGTCTTTCTAATAATTTACAAATCACTGATGTTAAACTCACTGGTCTATAGTTCTCTGACTTGTTTCTCGAACCTTTTTTGAATAACGGTATAATGTTTGCTTCTTTCCATTCTAAAGGAACCACTCCCTCTTCTAATGACAAGTTGAAAACTGTTGCAAGTGGTATGCTAATTTGTTCTACAATTTCCAATAGTAGTTTGGGTGGAATACCATCCACTCCAGGTGATTTATTTTCCTTCATAGCCCTTATTTTCTTAGCTACCATTTCCGGGGTTACAATTAATTGTCCTAAATAGTCTGAATCTGCCCCCTTGAACTTAGCCTCTGGTATTGGCAGTGAACTAATATCTTCCCTGGTAAACACTGAACTAAAGTACTCATTCAGGTCTTCTGCCATTATGAATCCCTCTGATATCATATTTCCAGCACTATCTTCTAGAGGACCGACCTTATCTTGAACTTTCTGTTTGCTTCGAACATACGCATAAAAACTCTTGCTGTCATGTTTTATATTACTAGCTAATTGTTGTTCATAGCTTCTCTTTGAATTTCTAATTTCAGCTGTAGCTTGGTTAAGTGCTTCTTTATAATTGTTGTAGTCTTCATCATTTCCAGTACATCTATATGACTTCCACATCATTTGTTTATACTTAATTTTTCTAATGGCTTCTTTCGATAAGTGTTTCTTTTTGGACCGTTTTCCTTGTTTTTTGAAGGGTACAAATTTATCGATTATGCACTCAATTTCACTCTTTAATATATTCCAGCATTCTGTTGCCGTCTTATTTTTCAGTGTCTTATTCCAGTCTATCTTTGCTAAATATTTCCTCATGTCCTTATACCTTCCTTTGTGGAAATTTCTCCTATACTGCTTTATGCTATTCCTTTCTGATTTTACTTTGATGGTAAAATGTATCTGGTTGTGATCGCTACTCCCCAGTGGCTCACATATTTTGACATTGTCAACTAATTCATTCTGTGAGGACAAAACTATGTCTAACACATTCTCACCCCTGGTTGAGACAGCGCTTCTGCGCGTCCACAACGATGTGGCGCAGTCGACTGATGCACGTCAAGGTGTACTTCTGGTGCTACTTGACCTTTTTGGTGCGTTCGATACACTTGACCACGCTATTCTGTTTCGACACCTGCACAACTATGACATCTTGGTGCAGCGCATGCTTGGCTAGCGTCCTACCTGCGTGGCCGAACGTCTGTGATACGCGTCAAAAAAGAAACATTGGAGATCAGTGTCATGAAGACCGGTGTTTCACAAGGGTCGGTCCTTGGACCGATACCATTTAATGTTTACATTGCGCCACTAGCGAAGATTCTCCTACAATATGGTACACAACATCATCTATACGCTGACGACACTCAACTGTACATCGATTTCCCACCAACTGATCACGCTGAAGCACTCGCGCGTATGGAGGCCGGTCTTCAAGATGTCAGCGTCTGGCTCTACGACAATGGGCTAATATTCAATCGGTCTAAATCGCAGGCCATTGTCATCAAATCCTCCACCCTCTGCGCACCAATAACACTAACACATGTCGATGTCTGCGGTCAGCTAGTGCCAACATCTGCTGTCGTCAGAGATCTCGGTTTTATTATCGATGCCGACCTCTCGATGGCGAAACAAGTAGGAAATGCGTGCCGGAGTGTATATTAACACCTGTGCCGAATCACACGTATACGCGACACACTAACGACCGGAACAACCAAGTGTATCTTGTTACTTCAAGAATAAACTACGGGAACGCTATTTTGTATGGAATGTCCGACCGGTTACTCCACCGCCTTGAAATGGTACAACACTCTGCGGCCACAGACGTATTACGTATTATAGTCAGGGGGCTTAATCATAAAATTGTTCACACCGTTCTACAAGCACCATTTTTGGACCAGCAGTAGATATAGCCATGACATTTCATTTTGTGCGTGAGCCAAGTGGGTTCCTGCTGTGACGGCCATATTTGACAAATCCAAGATGGCTGCCGTCTAGAGTAAGTCTGTGCAATAACTTGAGAACAAAAATTAGCAGAACCATAAATGATACCACTTTGTACAGGTTTTCGAGTATGGAGAATCCATTTCCGGTGTTAGTTGCCTCTCTGGTCGGATGCACCATGTGGATGACGGCAGCCATGTCGATTGAACCGTCACATACCTCGCTAGATTGGCGCGGCAAGTTGGCGCGTTGATGCACGCGAGGATGTCCGACCTGGTCCCAGCCTTGAGCAAACTTCGGTCTGATAGAGGAGGAGGCTCTCGAAGGTTCTCGAATTTGCAGAATTCGGCCAAATCCGCGTCCGGACGTGATTGGAGAGAAGGGAAAAGTTGGGTGACAAGTACGATATTTTGTTTCAGTATCCCGACTTTGATGCCCTTCTGTCGGGGGTCTGGACGGTTGGCGAAAGTAAACACGTTGTTTCTCTATATTCCATCTGATAGAGGAACCGTCACCTTGTCTAGCCGTGTCTTTACGTATTCCTCGTGAAGGACCTAACCAACCTCATGGATGTTGGATAGGGATGATCAACATGACAGATTATTAGCCAGTGGACGCCGCCCGACGCTGGCCAACCTGTCTCTCACACGTAGGTACTTCGTACTCGACCGACGTACTAAAACACACGCAACAAAAATACAAAACTCAGTTCCACGTGGGCAATACAGGATTACAGTTCTGCCTTGAATGCGCGGTATCAGATGTCAGGTGGTATCAGATGTCAGGTGGTATCAGATGTCAAGTGGTATCAGATGTCAGAAATTACTTACTGTATATGAGGTTGAGTGATATGGAGGCTTACAATTTAGAGGTAATATGGATTAAGATTATGCCGAAGAAAATGCCTGGGAAATGTCCATGTATACTGTTAGCATGTATATGTATATATATATATATATATATATATATATATATATATATATATCACACTCCAAAGACGGAGTATTTGAAAATACGTGACCATATAATCACGTGTATATATATTATGGTACGCAGACATCCAGAACGTGGTGTGATTGTAACTGGGGATTGATTTCAATCAGTTGCATGACAATTTTATGAAAACGCACTCTAGATTTGTCCAAGTAGTGAATTTAGTAACACATGGAGAGGCGATATTAAATAAAAAATATACACGGATGTGGAGGAGGTATATACATCGCCTGTTACTATTTGCGAACTTGGGTCATCAGGTGTGGATGAAAAAGGCTTTGTCTGCCATTACATGGCATCGAACCACTATTTAGACTAGAGTAACGTGCAGATCAGCATTTATATTATAAAACTGTTATTTGTAACCTCGTGGAAATATGCTTTCCTACTAAGGTCGTGACGCGGCACACAGCTGATAAACCAAGGGTTATGGACAGGTTTAGAGCATTAGTACGTAAAAGACAGCGCGCTCACATGACTGATGATTTGAACCAAGCAAAAATATTGCGTAATAAGGTTAACCGCGCCGCTTCGAGACTTAAGTACAATTTTTACCAAACACAAATTGCAGCATTGAATGAATTAGGTTCCCACGATTGGTGGAAAAATAGGAAAAAAAACAAATAACATTCCTGCGTGGGTGTTACGAAATCACGCAAACGTTCTCGCTCCTCCATTAAATGCTATTTTAATAAGTCTCTAAGAGAAGGAGTACTCCCTATGGAATGGAAAATGACCAACATAATATGGTTACCAAAAATAAACCCACCTGTGTTGACTAAAAAATATATTAGACCAATATCACTAATTCCAATAGCTACTAAGGTGTTTGAGTCAATAATAATGAAATGGGTGGATGACACAATTGAAGGAGAAATTTATGCTAAGAAATTTGGTGGAATTAGTGAAACTTTCACAACAGACGTCCTTGTCGAAATGGTACACAAATGGTATGAGGTGACTAATAAATTTGATTCTTATGTCAGAGTTGTAATGCTAGATCTTAGCAAAGCGTTTGACCTCATTAATCACCATGTGTTACTAGAAAAACTACAGATGGATGGCAACATTTGTATTGGACAGAACTCAGCCAGTAAAAATAGGAAATTAATATTCGCATTCTGGTCACCCCAATGGGGGAGTAGCACAAGGAACACTGTCTGGAACTAAGTGTTTCCTAGTATACGTAAATTATGTAGAAACGCTTGTTCCGTTATATAAGTACATAGATGACAATACATTGTTCGAAGTATGAGATAGAAAGGGTGCATCTGTTTTACAAGAATCGGTTGACGTTGCTGCTAGGTGGACAGAATATAATTATATGAACATTAATTTAGGAAAATCAAAAGAGATGATCATCTATTTTTTGCACAAGATCGCACTTTTCGAAACACTATCCTGAATATAAAAACGATGGAAAAGATGTAGATCAAGTAGTCCATGCCAAACTTCTAGGTGTTACAATTTCACAGGATCTGACATGGAATAAGCATGTGAAAAATATTGTAAAAAAGGCCGGGAAACGACTGTACATGTTTTATTAGTTAAAGCGAGTAGGAATTAGCCAGAATGATCTGATCACTATATATGTCAGTGTTGTGAGACCTGTTTTGGAATATGCATGCTCTATATGGCACACTAACTTGTCACAATATTTATCTGACAATATCGAAATGATACAGAAAAGAGCATTTAAGTGTATTTTTTACTGGAATACGTTACGATGAGATGCTCAGGTATGTTAAATTGGAGACATTTAAAGCAAGACGGGACTGCCTTTATCAAAACTATTCCAATAAGATTAACGTTAATACACACAAATTAAACCATCTGCTGCCTGACAAAAGGCATGTCAAATGTGACATCAGACAGCGTAATGCGTACCCTTTGCCAATAACCCGAACAAACGGATACCGTAAATCTTTTATACCATGGGGATTACACAACTGCAAATAACGAATAAAGGGAAAAGGATGGTATTTATTTTGTATGACATTTCAGTGTATTAATACTGTATTACGTTTTAATATATTAGTTGTATTTTATTTTATATTGTGAATCCAACTCAGTTGAGTTACTAATAAACTTGTGTCATTCGTATTCTTAAAATTAGGTAAACAGCTAATGGGCGCTGCAGAAGTTTCTCCTATTCAACTACGTTTAAGAAAAAACATTCACGCACATGACTTTTCTCCTACCGCGGAGTTTAGCTGATGGTATCGCCTCCATACACAAGTTAACGTCAATGTCTAATGACAGAAACCTGAGAATCACGCACAGCTTGTTTTCCACGCACGTCCGTATGTTGGAGGCCTACATAAAGCTGTATATTTATACCTGCACAATTGACCTCACCTAAACATTGCAACAACTGAAAGGTGTGTAAACTACTATCAAGGGTCAAGCCGCAGACGTAAAGAGGACAAGTTTTCTTGGTAAAGTTTATTGTGTAAGCCTATAGGTTGAACCTGGATAGCGTTCACACGACTACACTCTAAGCGTCACCTAAAGAGGTAAACTATCACCGGGACGATGAAAAGCAAGCTGTCCCCGGTTGATATACCGGAGAATATGTCCATCTGGGATTTGATGCAAGAACGATTGCAGCAACACAGTGAAAGAAATAAGATCGCTTTTGTGAGTTTCACAATTATTCGTTTTTCCAATTTGATACGTTTAGTAATGAGACGTTCGTATATAACGCTGTAGCCAGTCCTTGTGAGTGCTCAGAACATTTTACACTTTGCTCCCAGGGAGACATATTTAATCGAACTCCATTTCGACTTCTCTGGGAAGTATTCAGCCACGTTGTAATTACTTTGCGAAGACTATTCAATCACACATACAACTGAGTGAACTGGAACTCAGACCACAACATGATGTGAATGAAAAAGGAAAAAGCAGCATTTCATATGGCTTTGTCTGCCATTAAATGGGAACCACTATTTAGGATTGAGTCATGTGCAGATCACTATTTATATTATAAAACTGTTATTTGCAACCTCGTGGAAATATGCTTTCCTACTAAGGTCGTGACGCGGCACACAGCTGATAAACCAAGGGTTATGGACAGGTTTAGAGCATTAGTACGTAAAAGACAGCGCGCTCACATGACTGATGATTTGAACCAAGCAAAAAGCCGCTTTGAGACTTAAGTCTATTATATTTTTGTATTAGACAGAACTCAACAAGTAAAAATAGGAAATGAATATCTGCATTCTGGTCACCCCAATGGGGGAATACCACAAGGAACACAATATATACCTAAATGTTTCCTAGTCTACATAAATGATTTAGAAACGCCTGTTCCGTTATAAAAGTATATAGATGACAGTACATTGTTCGCAGTATGCGATAGAAAGGGTGTATCTGTTATATAAGAATCGGTTGACGTTGCTGCTAGGTGGACAGAACAGAATGCTATGAAAATTAATTCAGGAAAATCAAAAGAGATGATCATCTGTTTTGCACAAGACCGCAATTTTCGAAACACTATCCCGAATATGAAAATCGATGGAAAAGATGTAGATCAAATAGACCATGCCAAACTTCTAGGTGTTACAATTTCACAGGATCTGACATGGAATAAGCATGTGGAAAATATTTGGAGAAAAAGGCTGTGAAATGACTGTACATGTTGTATCAGTTAAAGCGAATAGGAATTAGCCAGAATGATCTGGTCACTATATATGCCAGTGTTGTGAGACCTGTTTTAGAATATGCATGCCCTGTATGGTACATTAACTTGTCACAATATTTATTTGACAATATTGAAATGATACAGAAAAGAGCATTAAAGTGTATTTTTGGGGGAATAAGTTACGATGACATACTCAGGTATATTAAATTGGAGACATTGAAAGCAAGACGGGACTGTCTTAATCAAAAATATTTCAATAAGATTAAAGTTAGTACACACAGATTAAACCATCTGCTGCCTGACAAAAGGCAGCGTAATGCGTACCCTTTGCCAATAACCCGAACAAACAGATACCATAACTCTTTTATACCATGGGGATTTCCCAACTGCCAATAATGAATGAAGGGGGAAAGGATGGTATTTATACTGTATGACATTTCAGTGTATTAATACTGTATGGCGTTTCAATGTATTAGTTGTATTTTATTGTATACTGTTTTGTGTTATTCGTATTCTTAAAATCAGGTAAACAGCTAATGAGCGCTGCGGAAGTTTCTCCTATTCAACTACATTTATTAAAAAAACATTCAAGCACAAGAAGTTTCTCCTACCGCGGAGCTTAACTGATTTTATCGTCACAAGTTAACGTATGTGTCTAATGACAGTAAGCTGAGAATTACGCACAGCATGTTTTCCACGCACGCCTAGAAGGCCTAGATAAAGCAGTAAATTTATACCTGCGAAATTGACCCCGACCTAAACATTGCAACCCGAGACGTAAACACCTATCAAGGGTCAAGCCTCAGACGTAATCGAGGACAAGTTTTCTTGGTAAAGTTTATTAGTGTTGAACCGGTACATAATGTACACGTAACTCATGTGCATACAAAACGACGGCTGGATAGCGTTCGCACGACGACACGCTAAGCGGCATCTAAAGAGGTAAACTATCACCGGGGCGATGAAAAGCAAGCTGTCCCCGGTTGATATACCGGAGAATATATCCATCTGGGATTTGATACAAGAACGATTGCAGCACCACAGTGAAAGAAATAAGATCGCTTTGGTGAGTTTCACAATTATTCGTTTTTCCAATTTGATACGTTTATGAGAAGTTCGTATATAACGCTGTAGCCAGTCCGTGTGAGTGCTCAGAACATTTTACACTTTGGTCCCAGGGAGACATATTTAATCGAACTCCATTTCGACTTCTCTGGGAAGTATTCAGACACGTTGTAATTACTTTTCGAAGACTATTCAATCACACATACAACTGAGTGAACTGGACTTACTATTTTTGCCATTTCCTTGGTTCCAGACAGTTATACAGAAACCGTTGTTTCTATCGTAAATGTACAAATAAATTAGTGCTATTCAGAAGGTGAGGAACAGAGCGCACCAAGTGACAGTCTGACGCTGTCATCACTAACATGCCCATTCAGCCAAGACGAGCTACAGTTTGACAATCCTGTCAACGCGATGGTCGTGTCGACTGGCGTCGACGTAATGGTTGTGCCCATCCCCTTCGACGCGATGGTGTCCACCCCGGTTGACAGGACCAAAGACTGCGACATGACGGTCGTATCCATGGTTACACCTCTGCTACATGGTGTACCGGGAAATGAGAACACACAGGATGGCACACCAAGCAATACTCACCTGAAAACACAAAAAAGACGCACAGTAGACGACAACTACCACCACCTCGTCGCCTCCATTGTTGTTGACGTCATCATTGTTGTCATCCGCTGGGTCTTCAGTATCATCATCATCCGGCACTGGCAGTCTCAGCATGACAGCAGTGTTGTGCGACACAATGCATGCCATGATGATCTGACATGTCGTTTTTAGGATTCCGTTGCAGCATTTGATTATACAAAGGGTAGCTGAGTGCGAGTCGTTGTAGTGTTGTTGGCTTGGGTGTGTAATGTGGATAAAAGGAGTTAGCAGCCAGTCTGGCAGCATATAGCTGTCTCCCAGGATAAAGCCTTCCAGTGGGCGGGATATTGTCTCAAACAGAGTATACACGGGACACTGTCTTAGAATCTCCGCGTCATGAACCGACCCAGGCCATTTCACAATACAGTTCATGATGCTATCATCGGCGTCGCAGATCAGCTGAATATTTATTGAATGTCGTTCTTTCGATTCACATACTCGTGCTCGTTCAAGGTCGGCGTAGCATCTTCACATGCGTGCAGTCAACACAACCAATCACGTTAGAAAAGTTCGTTACATAATCACACGCGACTTTCATGGCTTTCGTCTCGCGTTGCTCGTGGAAGCGAACGTACCTCGGCACAAGTCGAGCCAATGCTACAGCCACTCTGTGGACGGTTCTACACACTGTTGCTTTGCTGATGCCGAACAAATCACCAACAACCAACCAAAACTGCTACACGCAAAGAATCGTAAGGCGACAAGAATTTGGAGCGTTCTTGTCAGCGAGCCCTTTCGTGCAAAAATCGACACGCTGTTACAGACCAAATAAACTAAGTCCTTGTCATCGCAACGAAACCGGTACCTCGAACACAACTCAACATCATCGAACATTTCGATGAGGTGTGACCTGTCCCTACACATTCGCTCCCTTCGTGACTATCTTCTTGCTACGTCAATCAGTCGATACACTTGTCGTAAAGCCGCCATTTTGAAAAAGTATTTAAGAACTACTTAGTGGATTTACGCCACGGGGATAGCAGCCGTAGGCTAAGCAGGGTGTTACGCCCACTATGTAGTCTCAGTAGACGACACGAAATGCTTAATATTCTACGATAACTTTCTTAGCGCTTTGTAAACGTTCGTAGCCGCTACGTAGGCTTTATGAAACCGACCCCATGTATGCAGATCGTACAGATCATGGTTACAAGCAGGAGGTAATGGTGGCGGACATGCTGAACATCGCATACGATCCCCATAACGCTCTCAGTGATGCAAAGTCGCTACAGAAACTGTTGAGCCATGTGGATTCATCCATTGAGATGCTCTCGTATCATAGCATCACTATGAATAGCACACTTGAAAGTGTTGTGCACAAAATCCACACAAAAGAAGTTTCACTCCAAGCCCTAATAGCTGATAAGATTCTCTGATGGCATGGCTACAATAGTGCAGCTTCTGGCCTTCGCATGGAACACTTGAAACCTGCATTCAAACGTGGCGGATTGGATGACGTAAAACATTTATTCCCAGATAAGGTTGACTGTGGTGGGGTTCGGGTAACTAAGAGTGGTGATTTCATACAGAGTGTAGTGGGATATCTGGAAACTGAGTAAATAAAGAAGTGTATACCGTGATCATGTCATTATAGGGTTATGCACAGCATAATCATGTACTTAGTATGCCAATGGGTGACAGAATAAATATTATATAATTCGCTACGATCCAATTCAGGATGACAATGTTTGTTCATTTTGATATTACTGTGAAATGTGGGGTACCAGGGAACTTCTGTTTTGTCAGATCCATGGTTTTGTCTTATGAAAACGAATATGTACTACACCATAGAATCTAAATGCTATATATGGAAACTATTGCCGTGTAATATTTGGTCAATGTATTTTGAGGAGGAATTTCTTCGATCAAATAGGACATTATTTCACGTATATAATAAAAATAATAAGAAGAAAATATACCATATTTCAATTGAATTTGGTCCTTTTGTAATATATTTGGGCTTTGAGAATTAAGAAATGACTAAAACACAAATAAATAAATCATGCTTGTTTTCATTATAATATAAACATTGTAATAACCTGGTTTATTTTATTTTATCATATTTTTGGAAATTTGGTCCACAGAATTGTCTAATAGTGACAGACATGTTGCATGTATGTTAAAACAAACCTGGTGAGGTACCATTGTTATGTTATTATTAGCTTTTATATATATTAATATCTAATTGTGCCAAATATTTAAGAGTTCTGGTTACAAAATAATGTGTTATGGTACATTTTGTTTAAAAAATTACAAGTTGGTCCGACCTCGGAAATTTCTCGTATTTCCTCTAAGAAATAGCGAACATTAAAAAAATGTTTCATATATTTTGATAAATTTTATGGATATTTATTTGTATTGATGATCACACTAAAGAAATAAGTCAAAATGCTGTAATAGAAGTGATAATTCAAGTAAGTTTACCAAGGTTCAAATTGGTATCAGTTGGACACCAGTTGGACCGTTTATTGCATAGACGATGGGTGTCTTTATTCTGATGTAACATGTTTATATGTATGGCAACCCTAGACAATGTATACATCATTAGAATCGTATTTGAAATGGTCAAAGTTCATGTGTTTCTGGATTGTATGACTAAACTAGGGGCAGCATCCTTAAAAAGATTCAACGATATCTGCAATTTCCATTACGATAATTCTGCTTGATTTCTTTACGTTCACAAGCACATCATTACCGTTTTTTTCTGTATAAGTTGGCTTCTACAATTGACCAGTAATTATACTTGTGTTCGAGATTAGCATGTAAGATATATGTTCGCAGATGAAAAATGCGGTTTGAATGTTGTTCAGTGATTTTCATTTAACATCTTTATACCCTTTTGATTTACATGTTAACAAAAGCAAGATTTGTTTGTTTGTTTGTTTGTTTCACTGTGTGTGTGTTCGTGTGTTCGTGTGTTCGTGTGTGCCTGCCTGCCTGCCTGCCTGCCTGCCTGCCTGCCTGCCTGCCTGCCTGCCTGCCTGCCTGCCTGCCTGCCTGCCTGCCTGCCTGTCTGTTGACAGAGAAGACCCATCAGATATGCCAGACATTCCAGAAGTGCCAGACGTCACCAGTTAAATGTTATTCAAAGCAAACCCAGAACTAGCAGCTACGCACCTAGAGCTCTCCTTATTTTAAAAATATGGATGTATAAAAATTATGATGACTGGCGGTAACGTACCATTGTTATTTGTTAAAATATCTTTTTTAAATGACAACAACTGTCGAGGTAATACCGTTATGTCCGTCACCAGCAAAATCCTCTGTAAAATCCTTATCAACCGAGACTCAGCTGCAGTACACAAGGCTCTAAGAAAAGAACAAGTTAAGGTGCAGCCATATATTTTGTCGGATAGTACGCCTTATTTTCCGTTGACATTTTCTGGCCTTTTTGTATTGTTACAAAACAAGGAATGGGAAAAGTAAGAATACTACGTGGGAAAGGTTGATTTTGCAGGTGTATGCAACAATGATAATGTAATTAATATAGAAACATGGTTGTTATAAGATGAATGATTGCAGAAGTCACGCTAATAAATATGATTGTGCTGTCAGACTCCGGACCTGTCATAGATTTGAGCTGTTAATATCGATACACCTGGTTCATCCTCCTTTTTCCCTACTGTATTGGGACGCGGGTCAGGTACAATATTGTCCAGCCACTCGTTGCGTTCTTTCTTTCCTTGGTTTCCTGTCCACAGCACCCCTCTCTCCATATTTTCATACCCAATCTTCTCATTTATCGCAGTCTTCTCATCTCAGCTGAGGCCTTCCCATGTTTCTGCATCCTTGGCGTTTTCCGCCTCTGCTCTCTTTGCTAATTTCCCTGCATGGTCCAAGTCCAACCTTACCAAGGTGCCTGCTCATTTCTGCTTCTCATCAATCCTCCCGTTAGGCTGCCTTGCATCTCAACGTCTTTTCCACAGAAATGTCTCATTCGCCCAGTGGTCGACATGACGACGTAACATGAATTTACGTTTCAGATCGACGGGCCGACCGGTCGGCGATACTCTTACCGCGAACTGCTCACGTCCATCCGCAATGTCGGCAGCGCCCTCTTTCGACGAGGTTTCCGGAAGGGCGACATCTTGTGTATCATCAGTGCGAACTGTTGTCAGTATCCAATGGCTATCCACGGCGCGCTATCTATCGGCGGGACTGTGACGACATGCAACCCGCAAAGCACAGTGGGTAAGTCAATATGTTACAGTGGTAACCTCCCGCAGAACGTTAATTCCCATCGAATAATTTATGTATCTAGTACGTCGCGGTTTGCCTACGTCACAATCGAAATTTTGCGCGTGACCTCCGCCAAGGTTTGCCTTTGTCAACGATGTTGATAATGGATATATAAACGATTTACATTACTATTGCTGCACGACATATCAAACATCCCCGCACACAGTTGTCACATTAAAAACTTTGCCTTTTGTTTTTGTCATAAAGAAACACTTTTGTGACCAGAATTTCAACAACATATGCGACAGAATGTTCGAACCCACCACATTTATTTCCGATGGCTTGACGGAGCTTTTGCTTGACAACATGTCACGTGATGGATAGGTCAATTGTGTCGCTGAAACAACATTCACCGCGTTATATATGATATTCGGCCAAACTGCTTATACACACGAGCGAAAACAAGAAAGTATTGTAATGATATAACATAATTACCTCACAAGACTTATTATCTTCTTTTGAATATTTCGAATGCTTCTCGCAGTCTTCATCGGCAGAATGTAATGATATTGTAATGATACTATGAAATAAACCTACTCATCCGAATATCTTCTCGGCTTCTATGGGAAGCGTTAAGTCACACTGGAATTATGGCGCGCAGACTATTCGTACATCATTGAGTGTAGCCAGGTACTCATTAGCACAGCTAAGTGAACTGAAGTAATGCAGAGTGAACGAATTTTTTCTAAACTTCGAAACGCCAGGAAGAGAATCTGGAAACGGATTCTCCCAATTTAGAGTTCGACATTCTAAAAACTACGCTGCCTCGCCCCACTACTATTGCTAGTACAGCACTCTGAGCAGTCCTAGTGACTGAATACATACCGCGCTATATCAGAACTGACCCTTACTTAAAAGTTGGCACAGAAGGCAACGAAATCGTGTTAAAATTGTCGGCGACAGTATTCATGTTTGCAACAATAGATGGCAGCAGTTCAATGAGATGTCACGCTTGTTCACGCGTGACGAAATAATAGTTATAGCAGTAACTCAAGTGTGGAGTGGTAGACTGTTTTCAACGATATATTTATTGTTCGCGCGTGATGAAGCAGCACTTACGTTACAATACGTATCGACGATTACTGACTGGTACACATGCACTGTGGTACCAATTTAGATGCATTGCTTAGCGCGGTATGAACAAATTACTATATTCAAGGTTTAAGCATACTACAAACTAAATACTACACTATCACTGACAGTAATATGGGCTTGTAGATGACATCAGAAGCCAACTGGAGGAATGCCGAGCTCAGTGGATTGTAACCTCGTCTGACTATGTCACCAAAGTCAGAGACGCCGTTCAGCATTTGAAAGATATTAAGGTACGATTACATGGCACTACATTTGGTAGTGCTCATTTGTGAATGCAGCACACCCGGCAATTCGTTTTGATGACCAGGTAAAATGTTGTAGGAATGCATTGATGACGTGATAATTGTTGGCTCTATACAATGTTATACAATGAAATTGTTTCTCATTATTACATCGAAGAGTTTCCTAAATAGTGTCTCCAATCTAAAAAGATAATGTGTTTCATCAGTGTAATTGGTAACGAGGGTGAATACTCTAATATGAATATCTTAATAAAGAAGTTAGTGACACTGCTAATTTGGAGAGGAACGGAAGAAGTACATCAGTTGTAATATGACGTTGTTGGACATATGAAGGAGCGGAAGCTGACACTGATCGGAAGGAAACCTGGACGAATACAGACAGAGAGGAACAACTAGGGGGGCAGCCGGTTGTATGGTTGTTGCACTCAACCTAGCAGCAAGAATAGGGGTTGCAAATTTATGAAACCAATTGGGTTAGAATCATGGCCATACCAGTGATACCATATGGGTGGATCGAGAGAGGATGGTGACCTGCATTGCAAGATTAGTATGCAGTTGAACCAAATGGGAAGTTAAGTGAAGAACAGGACGACGTGGGTGGATGGAGGCTGGTCGCTTTCCGATGACAACAGAGACAGTCTGATCACAGAGTCGCCGATGAAGGAGTAGCACATGGTCAGGATGGCAACACTGCTCGAAGAGAGGAGTCAGAAAGGTGAAACAAACAAATGGAGAGAGAAAATAGGTGTAGAGGAGACTGCAAATAAAAACAGATATAACCGTGTAAAGGTAACAGCTTCGTAAGGGTGGCTACTTACAAAAAGGTCAAGGTAACTTTTGGACCCTTATATAACCTAAGGAAGCGTTCCCAATAAGCATCGAATCTGCAGCTATTGCAATATATTATAATAGTATTGCAGTGTGACGGTTAAGAACAAAATATGTCGTTTATTCCTTTTTGGCTAATCGCAAAGTCTCTGATTGTAAAATAAATCTTGAAGACCCGTTAGCCATCATGGCTATATATGATCTAGATAGCACCAACTATTTAATTGTAAAATATACATTATGATGCAGTAATTATTCCGTGTTATGACCATCAATTACACTTCAGATATTTCAAGGAGGAGTGTCTTGAAAACCTGTCACATTTGCCCACTTAGGAGATGTTTAGCTTCGACGACGCTGAAGATTGCGTCCCTTTCTCTGCTCTGACGTCATATGTGTCAACGGAATCTGAAGTCGACGTAGTCATCGACCCTAGAAATGACGTTGCGTTGATATTATACTCCTCCGGCACGACGGGAAAACCGAAGGGCGTTATTCGCACCCACTATAACATAGTCGCAGACATACATCAAGAGAGGTTAGGATGGTATCTTCTTCCCGTCTCAACATTCCCTCCCTTAGTTTTACGTATCATCCACCCTCCACCCTTCCCTACACTCCCTCTTCTCCCATGCTTCGCTCTCTTCTTGTCTCAAAACCTTCATCTTCACCTCTTACCCATCTTCCTTGTCCCCTTCATTCATTCCCTCTTCCATTTTAATGGTGCGGTTTATATCCTCGAACTAAAAAAGTTAATGAAAACATAAACAATTGTTTTCTTCATTATTCCATCACCACCGTTGTCGTCGTTACGTAGACTCTTTTGTGTTACAGTCATCCTTCCGTCGCTATCAGTCGCTCTCCAGGTTCGGAGGTGTATATAGGTGTACTTCCGTTCTTCCACGCATATGGCTGCGTCGCCTTTACACATTGCTGCCTTGTTAGCGGAGACTCTGTCGTTGTGTTTCCAAAATACGTCGCTGAGAATATCTTCAAATCCATACAAACGTATAAGGTAGGTATGTTATCAAATCGCACCTTTGCCAATTGCATTCAAACGTGATCGTACAAAACGGACGCGTAGAGGCATGCGTAGTCAGATAAGGCCGCAGATCAGAGCAAACTCATTCGAATACTTGTGCCCTTACGCCACCGTCGATTATAATTACAGCGGAATGCAGGTAGCAAAGGTACCATTTGATATTGATTTCACACACCTAATGGTTTTAGGTGTGGCGTATACTCTGTTCCGTCGTAGTGTTCGTCAGTAGATTTTAAACTTACTGGTTACTATGATGCCGACTTTCCATTCAAAATGGTGCGTGTTGTTACGTCGATAACTGTTGTTTACGTCATAATTGACGGATCCAATTTGCGAACAATGATGAAAAGATTATATATGTAAATTACATTACTATTGTGGCATGTCATCTTCTAGATCAAACATTCCCGCATACAGTTTACACTTTAAAATCCTTGCCTTATGTTTTTGTTATAAGACATTTTTTACGGCCACAATTTCAAAAAAAAATAGTCGGAATATTTAAACGCTCCACGTTTTCGGTATCCATATTTGTTTTTGCTTGGCAACAGGTCACATGTTGGATATGTTAATTGGTTTCAAATGTCGTTGACCAAAAGTATTTTTATTTTTATTATAAATTGTCCGTTTTATTCGCATGCTGATAAATAGGTATTTACCAAAAAACGAATTTGTTTTGATCCCTGCCTCTTTTTGATTTGACCGTAGACCGTCTATGCGCTATGTGCTATTGGTTATCGGGAATAACTGCACGGTTCCTCAATGAAAAGTTCGTTTGTATGACGATGACAAAATAGTAATTTTGTTGTCATTACATGCGTCATTTTCAACAAGGCGTTTGCCTAAAACTTCCTGTAGAGGATGGTCTTTCTAAGATGGTTAATGGGCATCTGCTGCATATGCCCGAACCTTCGTAGTCGTCTTTATTTGAAACCGTTGCTCAGTGGCTAGCATAAGTTTGAACAAGATCGGCATCCGCTGCAGAAACCCCAGGTGGCAATTGGACAACATAGCCGCTGGCTTATCGAAAGTCCAACATTTGTATGGATATATAACCCACCCTTTTATTCTTATTTTTGGAGTTTGATTTTAAAGATATTTACGCTCCTAACATTTATACAATATGTATATTATCAATCCCATTCCTGTAAGAGCGAATACTAATATGTTTGTTTTAATTAACAACACTTCGTATGCTCTAGTTACAATACAATACAATACAATAACTTTATTGTCTGTTGGGTTACAGAAAATTTCCTTTAGGCTTGTTTATATAATGAATAAAAACATAGAGTAAGAAGTTTATCTTACATATGTATGTATACAAGGTTAAGATAAGTACTAAGAGCGAGGTTATCACATAAAATTCATATCACATTCACATCACAAATTCGTTCTCATTAACTGAGACAAAATACTGCTTTACGTGCTTTATAACCATCCAGTACCTTAAATGAAATCGTCGATCTGATCTCCTTTTAATCTCCTATGGCCGTTAAGCCACATTCTTTTAGCGTACGATGAAGATAAACGACAATACTTCTAACTATTAAACTGTGAAAATAATAGAGTATAAACGAATAATGCTATGTAGCATTCCACGTTGTAAACGAAAATGGGTCCGTTTTTATAAATGTTTAATCCAATATTGAGACAAAGGACAAGGTACAGTAAAACGTATGCCTTGTCAAACACTGTTGACTTTCTAGCATTACTCAAAAGTCACGTTTTTGCACCCAACAGTTGACATGTTGTCTCGAATGTCGACGTGGTTAGCTTTCACATCGTTATATAATGGTCTTGATGCTAACTACTTATAGGAAAGAAGTTTTCGAGGAAATATTTGCAAATAACGAAAGCTGCTACTAACACAACAAGAATAGGTTTCTTCCGTAACATACTCCACTAGGTGTCTAGAGGAAAGGTCAGAAAATAACTTTGTGAAGGATCTCGTGAATCCTGGGTACTTAAGAAGAGATAAACACCGTATTAAAAAGAGGCTATGTATCATTTGATGTAGTCTAAATGGGCGTCTCCGTTCACAACGACACATTTGTCTTGGA